>JARHVA010001650.1:682500-852500 GCA_037957365.1 Torreya grandis | reverse complement strand
TCACTAAAATTTTGGTTGTTGTTACATCCCAACTAGATAGGTGTTATAGCATCTTGTGGGATTTTAATCTCACTAAATAAGGATTGAATTCCTTGATCAGTTGTAGCTAGTATAAATTAGTTCTTGTTATTATAGGATAGTAGTCCAATTGCAAGTTTAGTGGGTTTTTTTTCCTAAGAGGGTTTGCCACATATGTCATGTGTTATGTTATTAATCTTGCATTATCTTTCTTGTTTATCACTATGAATGTTGTGCATGCTTCATCAATGCTTATGGTAATTGATTAATAATTTGAAAGGATTGAAATTAAAGTTGGATTATTTGGGCTAATTGATTCACCCCCCCCTCTTAGTGATTGTACCTCTAATAGAATATTTACAAATAAGTGTTTGAGTCCTTTTCCCATGAGTTGTGAATTTTAAACCACATGATGATGTTGATAAGGTCATGGAGTTTCTTTTCATGTGATTTATTTCCATGGTTGTTTAAATTAATTTGTGTTTTATCTTCAGTAGTTCAAGATGGACTTCATGTGTATGAGAAGGCCTAATTATGAATATTATAAATGGTGTGCTTCAAGTGGTCATTGGCTCTAAAAAGTGTAATGGAGACTAGATGAACTTAGTAGGCATATATTTTATTATAATATGATATAATCCTATCGTGTGAGGAGTTTGAAAGTGTTCCAAGGAAGGCAAAGTGTAATGTGTTCTAAGATAGACCTAATGGAATTAGGTCTCCATGAGACCTAAAAGAGAGATGAGGTCCAATGAAGTTATGATAGACCTAAAGGGACTCAAATCTCATTTGATTCATGTCCATAAGATGTCCTAAGACCTATTCCATGGTTGACCTAATAGGTTAAGGGTTAATAGCTAACTGAGTGACATATGAATAAGGAATGGTATATATACAAGGTAGTTTTAGGCATATTGAATGTAGAAATTTATATGCAAATTAGATAGAAAATTATGAGTAGGAGGTATTTTAGATCATCATAGGAGTATAGAGGATCTATAATGAATATTTTAAAGTGTGTCTACATTGAATATCAAGGTCATATGAACTAATCAGACTTGAAGAGACCTAATCAATTGAAGAGGACTAGAAGATAGTTGGAGAAGCATAGAAGAGAGAGAAGAGTTAAAAAAGGTGATAATTATCTATTATATGAGAAATAAGGTGTTATAAAGGTGATTAAAGGTTTTAGGTGGCTAAGTTAGGGTTGAGTCATCTAGGGGGTTGGTGCCTCCTTGCAAGTTGGCACTTGTTAAAGCCTAGCTGGGTTGGTGCTTAGCTAGTTGTGGTTAGTGTTCCATATGGAGTTGGTACTTCACTAAATTATGATCCATTAACTTATAATATTGTATTCCATTTGTAGGGATCAATGGGTTTTCTTTCCCTTTAGGGTTTACCACATATATGATGTGTTGTCTTGTGTAATCTTGTTTCATTCTTGTATGGTTGATTGTTTATACATTGTTTGATCTATATATTGATGTGATGGTCCATCTATGCTAAGGAGGAATTGAAATAAAGGTTTAAATACATTAATTCACCCCCCCCCCCTCTCATTCATTATGTTTAAAAAAATAGTTCAATTATATTCATCATAATATTAGGAGTTTAGAACCCTTCATTAACCCTCCGTAACTTTTTAATAACCCTACATCTTTACTTTCATATACTTGTTAGCTTATATGTTTTAAGGCATGGTAGTAGGTGGTGATTTGAGTGAGAGTTTTAAAAATTGAGCTTAGAGAATTGGCCTAATCAACTATGTTATTGACATTTGATAGTAGCTAAACTTTCATGAGGCTCCTTCACATTCAACCTAGATTTTTATAGACCTATTAGCACTTTTTTTCTATTGGCCATACATATATGATCCTTTATCCTACCTATAGGTGGTTATTACTTTCCACTATATAAATGTATTGGTAGATACATGAGCACACTATGGGGTTAGACTTATAGTTGAATAGATCTTCTTTGTTATCAAATGACCTCTTACATGTCTAAAACTTCAAAGGCAAACATGTGACATGTCTCATATAAGATCTTCTTAAGACTATGGAATCTCACATGTGCCAAAAAAATTGAAACAAACATGTATTGACTATTATTATCTATAAATATCCCATATAATCTTCTTTATGCTTCAAAAAACCTCAAACTACATGAAAATGGTGTTAAACATGATCTTATGGGGTTGACTAGCTATTTGTTGACTGGCTATCTTGTTATTAATTATTCATATAGCTTATCCCCTCAAACCCTAAACTATTTCCATTAATATTAAGCCCATGAGGGTTCATTCCTATGCCTAAGATAATTTTTCCCAACTCTTCTTTATGTTCATGAAACAAGAAAAAACTTATGTCCTTCCTAAGCTTATGAAGAGCTCAACTAGGTTCTTGACTACTTTTATAAAAAAATTGAATTCTAAAAAACTATGTAAGCTAATTTTTAGTGTGGAGAAGTTGAAAAGACACTATAATACACATTTCACCTGAAGATGGATCTTTTGGGTCATATAAGTGACTTGAAACTGCTTATTTTACATGATTTTCCAAATTTAGGCATTAGTCTACAAGTTTCTTCTGACCTTGACTATTTTATGACATCATGCACATTATAACATTCATTAAATGTTTTTCCTTGAGAGTGGTATGTAATTTTCCTCAAATTTGGCCTAGAAGGATGACTTATAGATTTTGGGGCGTATGAAAAACATGATAAAAGATTAGTGCATGACTCTAAGACCTCTAAGACATAACAAAAAACTCATATAATGAATCATCCCAATACTAAAACCTTGACCACACATGACAAACACATTGAATCATGAATGACCTTTAAGAATATACAAGTGCATAAGAGGTCAAACCTTAAACAACATTAGACAAGGATTAAATAACCATTTTGAAGACCATGACAAGATCTAAATGGCCATATACACACTTGAAAATCTAGATGAATAAGTTTAAACCTATAGGGATTGACCATTTTGGCCTGGGGATCAAAATTGGTCAACAAATTGGTGATTCATAGTGATATATCAGTGGCATTATCTTTCCATTGAGTAATGGAGTTACTCTTACGCTACAATCTAAAACTGCTATACCTTTTGAAGACCCAAACTCACACCAAAACACATAACAAGGAAAACACACTATGCCAAAAGCATTTAGGGAAAATCACACATTAAAATACTCTCACAAAAAATTGTTTTAAACACTTATGGATAACAAACACACCTAACCTATTATATGCAAGGTCTCAAAACATGTTTAAGGTGATAAACCAACTCCTTGATTTCAACCAGGGTCAAAAAATATGTCTCGATAATCATTTCTACTCCATGAGAACAAACCAACATATGATGAATATTTATCAATGAAAATTTGTTCACTAGTGTGATATAGTGACTTACCATTCTTGAAAATTATGCTAGCAGCAATAACATCACTTGGAACTCTTCTAAATGATCCCTTTATCTCTCTTTGAGGCTTGTTTGACATTACAACCTGGTTGGTCTTTTATATGCTCACTTAGCACTTCTCAATCTGATCCTTAGGGATCATGAAACTCTTCCCAACCTTACCTTCATTTGAAATATAATGTAATAGGTGTCAAGAGGCATTAAGCTTACCTTCTTGCTTGATAAACACATGTTCAAGTTGATTGAGATCAGTTTCGTATTTATGATGCTCTTCACCTTCAAAAACCTTTATCTTGACCTGATCACGTTCCTCCAAGTTTTCCTTTTGATTGATATGGAATTCACACTCTTCTTTGTGTTCATTAGGTCCATCATTTACCTCATCATCAAACCCATGTCTATTTTGAGGAATTACAAGCCTAATTATTTCTTCAAATTCCTACATTATGTCATTATAGTGCTACCACATATCATCATATCCTTCTTGAGTCTCGTGATCATAAATATCTTATTCTTTGGTAAGTATAGCTACATCCTCACTTTGACCACCATGATCAAGTACATCTAGAACATCATCATCATCATCTATATGCAAAAAATAATTACCCCATACATCTTTTTGAAAACCATCATTAGAACTTACTTTAGGGAGCTCATCACATTCTTCATGAAGAATATATTCCCATTCATGTTTTTTTATATGAGTTTATATAGATCAAACCTATAATGTTTATCTCCCCATTCATTAAGGTAGAGATCATATATGCCATCAAGAGGTGTCAAGGATTATTGATCATTAGGATGGTTTCCCTCCTCATTTATAGTGAAATTCAAGTTTGATGTGTTAGGTACATAAAGGTCCACATGAAATTTAGCTAAAAGTTTAGACGATTAAAACCTTAGCACCATACCTAGTCTTAAATGCCATATAGGACCAATCTAAAGTCAACATCTCCCCAATCTTAATAGTAAAATCCCTTAACAAGAAAAATGCCAAGTAAGGTGGCACATCCACAACCAAAACATCTTGAGAGATAGAAAAGGTATGACAAGCATAAAGAGTAAGATGTAAACCTTTTATGATGCCAACTATTTTGGTAGCTGGTCTATCTAGTTGTAACACCCCTTGGATTTTGGTTCATATTTTAAATTTGACTTGTCAAATACTTGTTTGGGCATGACTGAGGTGCTTTGCCCATTGTCAATCAAATAATTATGAACCACTGAGTCTTCAATGATGATAGAGAAGTAAAATGGAGGATTTGTATCTGCTCTTTTAGTTTTGATTGGTTTCCCATCTTTAGTAATCATTTCATTTACCAAAATTTCCCCTCTTTAACTAGGCTACCTAGATGTTACATTGAGCTTGGAGAGCTCATTTTGGAGTAGATCTCTTTATCCATGAATGGACAATATATCACACATTGAGATGATTACATGAAACTTCTTCATTTTCTCAAAAATGTTCATAGGAGAGCTTCCAACCTTATCATATCCTCTAGTAGCTATAGCCTTACCACTACCTTATGTCACTTGATGCATAAAGAGGATCCTTAGCATTCTAAAATATCTAATTTACCTGAGTAATGTGGGATGCATTTAACACACCTTCTCTTTGGGATGTTTAAGTGTTCATGCTTGGACCACTACTTGTCCCTTGAACCTCTTTAACCACTCTCTTCTTTGACCTTGTGTTTATAGATATATAATTTGAGTTTATATTCAAGTTCCCTTGGTAATTGACTGTACATGAATCTCCATGAAATTAGTTCATCAAGGTAGCTCTTAATTGAGCATCCTCTCCATTACTTTCTCCTCCACTAGGCATATTTTCTTTATTCATAGCAAACATTATTCCCCATTGTGCCATATAATCTCAGTTGAATGTCTTTTTTGCATAAGTAAAGGAGTCATGAGGCTAATCACATGAAGGTTTCTCTCTATTATCTTGCACAATGATATTTTGGATAGGCATAAGGGCCTTTGAGTTAACAACAACATTTTGATTTTGACCACTATATTGCTTTACATGAGTTAGTTTCCCTTGTCCTTGAGAGTGGCCATGAAAAGGTAGTCTAGGATCTTGATAAGATTGATAGGGTTGATAAAGACCTTGAAAATATATCCAATGCTTTTTTTTTTGCCTCTTGATATTTTGGTTCTCTTCTCTAAGAGCCTTTATCATATCTTTATCTCTTTAATTATTTGGTTGATTAGAGGTAGCTTATTTATGCTTGGGTGTGGGGATAGGATAAATAGTGGGCATAGGAGTTTGCACATCATGAAATAATGGAATAGGGGGCGTAGGAGATATCTTACCAATCTATATAAGGTAATTATTATCCCTTATAGTAGTTTCATATACATTAAGTAGTGTATCCTCTCTCATAGATTGAATCATCATGGATATGTCACTATTAAAAGCCTTGAGATAATAAAGGAAAACATGATGTGCAGTAGGCCTTACCAATATTGGGATCCTATCCCATGTATTTTTTAATTTGGTATTTAATTCTCGTATGGCCTCTTTAGGTGATCTCTTTATGGTAGTTAGTTACTCAGTCAAAGATAAGTGATCAAATGTGTCTTCAAATCTCCTCCTTAAAGAGTCACACAATGGGCCCAATGTAGTGATAGAATTGGGCGACAAAGTACCATACCAATCAAGGGCCTTATGCTTGAAATAAATATCCAATTACCTGATGGAAAAATTATCTTAAGTGATGTTATTTATGTTGTAAAATTTGGTAATGTTCCTTATGTGTTCATGGGAGTAATCACAGTTTCTCCCATATAATAAGGCACACATTTGAGGGCTGACATAAGACTGTCATAATATTGAGAAATAACTAAATGACTATGTCCATTTAAGACAAAAAAAATTAGGTTCCTTGGTGCTTCCATCTTGTAAATTGGACCCAAAAAGAGTCTCCTAATAGGTATGTGAGCAGCAAATGATTTCTTTGAATATGGATGGGTATTAGAAAACCTCTTTGATCTAACTGAATAGTAAGGTAGATCTAAAAATTCAAATGAAATACCTTTATTATAAGATATTTTTCTTATCTTAGTCATGAAATTAAGGCACTATTCTGCAACCAAGAGCCAATGATTCTTATAATCACCAGATACTTCATGAAGGAAGCTTTACAACTTCATATTTGTCAAGATCAACATCTACCTTAAACAATTTCTTAGACCATGAGGTCCCTCCAGGTGTGCCAAAACTATTATATCATAAATTTTCATGCTAAGGAGGGCTAATTCAGCCTCATAAAATTTAGGATGACATTGAAACACCTCATCTATTATGGGTAATAATTCTTAGAGGTGTGTCTCTAGATTATGGGCTAGATCCTATGCAAAACACCTACAACTAACCACTAACCTACTTGATTTGAAGTAAAATGGATATAATGATATTAAATACTAATATAATGGAATTTATGCACCAATATAAACTCAATAATCCTACTTGAACCTGCACTATGGAAGACAACTTACAAAATTGATCTCAAAACCCAAGGTTCTCTTAACAAAAGTGTTTCAATATGAAGGTAGAATGTAATGTATCCTTCAAGGTGGATAAATAAAAGGTCTAATAATGGACACTAAGAATCCTCCTCACACTTAAAAATAACAAAAATCATCCATCTACACATCATATGACGTATTATAATATATTTTGTTCACAAAAAGCATGAAAGAGATAGATGAATGCAAGGAAAGAAAACTATCACTTGTCACTCAATACCACACTACTTCACACACTTATGAAAAAAATTGAGAAACTAAAACCAATTTTAAATATTCATTCCAAAGGAAAAATTAGTATTCCATTTATTATGGCTTCACCATACCAATGTGTAAATGTCTTACAATGCCAAAAGAGGCAGCATATATAGAGAAATAAAGAAGAGAAAGAGAGAGAGGCATAGAGGATAGAGATTGCCAAGTGTCTATAAGAGTTAAAACCAATAATGGAGTTATATAATAGTCATAAAAAATATCTAAGTACATGTGTTCCTCCTTTGAATATGTTTCATCTCCCAAATGGCATAGGAGTTTCAAACTTGGCTTGACACCTTGCACTTGCTCTTTAAAACTACCTCTTTAGACATGTAAAGAGTGACAAATGGGTTTATTTATCATTATCTCTCCATGTAATTCCTTTAAAAATTTTATTTGACACCTAACATTCATTTAGAAACTCCCTTATTCTAACATTTTAGGGTCAATCATAACACAACTCCTTAGGTGTCTTGAAACCCCTTTCTCTACTATGCCTATCTTTTCTTGAGAGCTTAAAAACTTGATTATTATACACAAAGGAAGTATTTATCCATGAAATAAATAATAATACATTATAAAACCTGAATCAACTCATTTTTATCCATCAAACAACCCCCAGGACTTCATCTTGCACCTTAAGCTCTCATTAGCCCTCAAATCCTTGTAGCCCTGAAAACACACAAAGCTTCTTGTGTGGAGTAATTTCTTAATTATATTTGAAAAATAATGCTATTTTTTAGTACCCAATATCACCTTACATCTCCATTCCAAGTTTCATGACTTGAAACCAAGTGTAAGTGTCCTTTTTTATCTGATCTCTTCCCCAATTAGGCCTCTAGATCTAGAAATCTATGTTTTTGATCCAGACTTCTCCCAAACATGTGAAAATTATATAAAGTGTGGGATTAAATTTCCATATACTATAATCATCCTACATACCAAATTTTAGTTTTTTAATCCTTGTGTAGATGGGTAGACCATGAAATGGCCCAAAAACCTAGTCTTTCTTAAACCCTTTTTTAGATTGTCTTCTATAATTAGACCTATAGATGTAATTTCATGGTGGTTTTTATATATTTTTGGGCTTGAAAAGATATAATATAATCAAAAACATCTCTCCCAATGGTTTTCAAGTGTTTAATTGCTTAAAACCCTGCATTTCACCTTAAAACCTTACAAAATATAGCATTAATTGCATTTCATATAGTTGCAGGTATAATCAAAGTACATGGTGATAACCTTAAACGAGTATATAATTTTTTTTAGAGTTTTTAGTAATAATCCAATTCATTTCAATCACTTTTGAGGTCAATCTTTCACATTGGGTCCTTATTAGGGTTTTAGGAGGGTTGAGACCTGTTTGAGTTCTTAACGATTATTCATAAACACTGGGACCTTAAATATTGAACCAATGCCAAAATTTTCAATTAAACTATCCTCATAAAATTTTATTCAGATCTTAGGTTCCCATTAAATATATCTATATATTTTTGTGCTTAATAAAGTGTCTCTCACGTTACAACTAGGTAATTTGGGAGTGCTTTATGGTTTTAATGATTGTTCATACATGTTAGGGACCTAAAACAACAACAAATGATTTAATTTTTAAGTTTGGCAACCCATTATCCATCCTTAAAATCAAATATATTCCAATCATAATGTTAGGATCACACCAATCACTAGAAAATCTGGTTTGAACTACCTTCCTGCACCTAGAGAGCTTGAAGAGGTCTCATAAGCCAAATTGGCACTTTACTTGTCTTAAACTATCTATGGATGATCTTATATGGTTTTTAATATCATTATTTAACTCCAAATTCCCTTAGGTTCTCATGTTACCCTCAACAAATCAATCTTCTCATGATTGTGCATACAAGTCTATGTATGTGACCTTAGGCTTACTAAGCCTAAACAAGGCCTATCAACATTTCCATCCTTCTTTTTGAGTCTGAGGGATATAAGGTCATACCAAAATTATAATATCATTCTAATGATTTTATTATTTCCCTTAGACTACTTTTTATTTCAAAACAATCATGTCTCTTTCATTCTAGGTAGGCAGTCCTCTAGGGTTACTTAGTTGAGTGTATGTAGAGTTCAAGTGTATTTATTTGATCATCCTTATCTGAACCTACTTTTAGTTTTCCTTTGATCTCAAATTATTTCATTCAATTTTTTTCTCACCTAAAAATCCAATTCCATTGTGTGTGTGGCATCCATCTTTTCAAGTTTGAAATTAATTTGAACTACTCAAACTAACCTTTAGGTAGTCATTTCTGGGGTTAAGACTATGTTTAGAGTTTTAGAAAATTTATAAAAATCATTGAGATATTTCAATGATATTCATCATATTATTTTGAGTTTATAACCCTTCATTGACCCTTTGCAACTTTTTAGGAACCCTACATCTTCACTTGCATACACCTATTAACTTATATCTTGCAAGGCATGGTTATAGGTGGTGATTTGAGTGAGAGTTTTGAAAATTAACTTTAGATACATTTTATTTTAACTAAAAATTCATGAGGCTCCTTCACATTCAACCTATCTTTTTGTAGACCTCTTAGCACTTTCTTCTGTTGGCCATACATATATGCTCCTTTGTCCTACCTGTAGGTGGTTATTGGTTTCCACTCTATAATTATATTGGTCATCACATGATCACATTTTGGAGTTATAATTATAGTTTAATATATCTTATTTTTTATCAAATGACCTCTTACATGTCTATATTTAGATCTCTTTAAGTGATGACTCAAGGCTTTACACCATTCAAGTTTGTCAATGTTGCCTATAGGTATAAATTAGGTGATGGGAGCATTAATTCTTGAGAACACACCCTATCTACTAGTATTTTAATACAAAAAATCATAGAGATACCACATTTCCTCAACTTAGGCCTTCAAAACCACTTTTGATTCACATTTCAAAACAAATTCTCACAAAATATAGACCTATAATTTTGTAGACCTATAGGTCTACATTTATTATGTTTTTAAGCCTCTTATGAAGGTTTTATTTTTTTATTTAAACCTATTTTCATCTCTAAATTGACTCATCATCTTTATTATGATGTCAAAACCCTCATACACTCTTGACAAGGCAATATTGAACCTTCATAAACCACTTTATAGGCAGTCTCAATAACACAGTCTTCAAACCTAGAAGATGAATGCCATTATAGGATTGGTATAGAGTAGGTAGTCAGGTAGGGAGATTTATATGGGATTAAAAGATATGTAAAAAACTCAAAAATCACATATATTCATTGCAAACCATCAAACTCTCTAAAACTTCAAAGCAGACTTGTGACATGTCTCATAGAGGCTCTTCTTAAGACCATGGAAGTTCACACATACCAACCAATTAGAAACAAACATGGAATGATTTTTATTATCTATACAAACCCTATAAAATTCTCTTCATTCTTCAATTAACCTCAAAATTCATGAAAATGGTGTAAAACATGAACCTGTGGGATTGACTAATTATTTTTGATTGGTTATCTTGCTATCTATTGTTCATATATCTCATCTTCTCAAACCCTAAAATATTTCCTTGGATATTAATCCCATGAGGGGTCCTACCTATTCCTATCATTTTTCCCAACTCTTCCATACATTCATGAAACAAGCAAATTTTATTGTCCTTCTTGATCTTGTGAAGAGCTTGAGTGGGTTCTTGACTACTTTTATGTAACTTTTGACTTATAAACACTTGTGTAAGCTCATTTTCAGTGTGTATAAATTGAATGGACAGTATCATACACATTTCACCTAAATATGGATCTTCTTGGCCATAAAAGTGACTTGAAACTACTTCGTTTGCATGATTTTCCATATTTAGGCATATATATTCAAGTTTCTTCTGACCCTAACTATTCTCCAACCATTTTATGACATCATGAATGTTATAATATTTATTTAAATGTTTTTCCTTGAGAGTGTTACATGCATTTCCTCAATTTTGGCCTATAAGGGTGACTTAAAGACTTTGGGTTGTATGACAAACATGATAAAATATTAGTGCATGACTATAATAACTCTAAGACATAAAAAAAACTCATATAATAACTCATCCCAATATTAAAACCTTAACCACACATGACAAAAACATTGACTCATGAATGAACTTTAAGACTATACAAGTACATAGGAGGCCAAACAATAAACAATGCTAGACAAGGATTAATTAACTATATTGAAGACCATGATAAGATCTAGATGACCATATATGATCTTAGAAATCCCTTTGAATAATTTTCAACCTATATGGGTTGACCATTTTGATCTGGGGGTCAAAATTGGTCAATAGGTAGCATAACCCCAAGGAAAAAAGAGAGGGAGAGAAATTAACTACAAAGCATGAAAGAAAGTGACTAGTTGTATTTCCAAGGAGCAACAAAGAGCTAGTATTTAGAGTGGAAAAAATATAGAGAATTTACCTCTAAAAAGGTCATTGGATTTTTCCCTCCAAAATCTCTTCACTTTCCCACCAATTTTTTCCTTTTTCTACAAAAATACGAAAAGAAATAAGTCAAATATTGCAATGAAAAACACTTTACAACAAGGAGATGAAAACATGAATAGATTTTAACACAAGAAAATTTACATAAAACTAAAATACCATTATAACTAGGCCAAAACAAGCTTTTTGACAATGTGAGTAGTTATTAAAACTGACACCCGAGGCCCAATATATTATCAAAAATCCAAATTGGGCTGCAAAATTGGCTTCCCAAACCTAATTGGGCTTTGGAGTGAAACATGGCATTTAAAATTACACTTTTTGAATTTTTGATAAACCTAGTTCTAATTGGGCTTTCAACCCCCAAATAGCATTGGGGAGGAACTTTTAAAGCTTCCTAGACCCAATGAGGTCCTAGTGTCTAATTAGAGATAGGATAAAGGTTGAGGGGGGCCCATTACCTAATCAAGTTTGGGACCCCCAATTTGGTCTATGTATGTCTTATTATCCTAAAGCATCATTTAGTAACTACGATTCCAACCCATACTTAGAATTATGGCACTCCCAAGAACCTTCCATTGTTTTAATTAAGGCTTGGAGGCCTACATAGTATGATGGTATGAATAAATGGGTTCCATAGACCTAGTCAGATCTGTGAATCTAAATAATAAATTAGGCACATGGAGGAACATTCCCTAACCTAATCAGGGATTTCTCCCTAATTAATAAATGTGAGATTTCAATTGAGGTACCCCAAACCTAATTAGGGTCTATGGTCCAATTAACATTTAGACTTTCTAAAACCCAGCCTAAGACTTAAGTAGGACTCTAGGCCTACATAACACTAGACTCAACCCTTGCCAACTATGAATACCTAATTAGGACTTCACTGCCTGATTAGAACTAAAACACAAAGTGACTCCCCTCCATACCTAATAGGGAGAAATCTTGGTTAAAACTAGAAAATATAAAATGACCCCCTTTAGACCTAATTAGGTTTTGAAGTTTGATTGGGTCTACAAGACTTAGATTTTTCAACCTAGACCTAGATAAAACAAAAAGTTTGATTAGCACTAGACAAGGTAAAAATGAACCCCGAAGACCTAATTGGGGTTTCAATTTGGATTAGGTCTCTACCAAATTGGATTTTTTAAAATAACCTACATCATATCTAAGCAAATAAAATGACAAGTTTTTCCATAATTTTGTCAAATCTATTTAAGTGTTGATAGGGCATACAAAATTAATTTTGGGACCAAGTGTTTAAAATGAGAATTTATTACATGATCTTGGTCATTACGATGGGATAGGTTTTGGAGGCCAAATCAGCATGCAGATCAAAAATACCTCCCAAACTAGCTCCTAAGATATGAGATCAATAATTTCAGAGGAAAATTGGGAGGTCAAAATTTTTCTTTCATGCAAGAAGTTTTCACACATGGACATGGTCTCCCCAAACAATGTGGTTGCAATACGTATTTAGATATGTAAACTAAGATAGCCCACCAAGGCAACTTGAGAGTGAGAATACCAACTAGTTCTAAGCATAAGTAGGAGTATAGAAAGAGACCAAAAATAGGGTTCTATGATTCATGAGGAATTAGGGCATGTTGTGCAAGTAAAAATAGTGTTTATGATCCATATAAAAAATATGATGTACCCGAAAAATATGGTGATATGTCTCCATGCAAAACTAGTTTGAACAAACTCTAAATTATACCAATAAATCACTAAAACTATAAAGTAATTAGATCCTAAAGGTTGGATGAGCTCATCCTTAAAGTGAATATAGAGAATACATAAAAAATATATAATGATATTTAACTACCACTTGCCACCATCTACTATCAACCATGTTATGAATATGACTATTTGTCCTCAACATGGATGAGATTTAACACCCAACTCACACATTTTTTAGTGGTTTTAACAATATGATGTGTGTTTTAAAATATTTCCCATATTGAACAACATTAATCAATTTTTATAGACCATCATATTTATTTTTACTATAATAGTTTTAATTTAAACCATATACATTATTTTGAAAATACTTTTTTTAATGTAGGGTTATTTATTAATTCCAATGGGTTTAAATTCATCCTATAAATCTAATTCAATAAATTAATTTAAAAATAATCTTTTTTTTATTCGCTTATCATTTACGAAGGTATCCATGTTTTTACCTTCCTCTTCTTCCTCTTTATTTTTGGTAATAAAAATCTATATATTTCACTGACATTTAGGTTTATGAATTTTAGTATTATTAGTTTAATTAGTATTTGCATGTTGTTTTGTGACATCATATTTTATTGGACACCTTTAAGGACTAAATACCTATGGGTGTTATAGTCTCATAGCATTTAAGATCATATAAAATGATGAAACTATAGTTGTGACATGTTTATCATAGCTTTTTTCCATCATATGCATTATTTATAGTCATATTATTAGATACACTAAAAAAATTGGTACAAATTTCAATTGCATTGCAATATAACTGATGTTATGTCGAAGGTATTGTGTAGGCTATGTTCAACTAAAATCTTGTTATTTTATTTGGTTGATCTAGAAAGAAGATTGTTTTAATAGTGTTTATTGGTGAGAGACTAATGTTCTTAATGAGTTAAGGTAGAGGAGATACTATATATTTAAAGAGTTTAATGTTATCTTCTAAATTTAAATGTTTAGATATTTAATTGTAGTAGGTATAAAATTCTTGATTGTTTAAATAAAAGGGTCTATAATCTCAATAATAATTTGAACTTAATTATACATTTTTTTATTGATCCTTCAAAATAGGGGCTAAATTTTATGATTGGCCATACATATTAAGTAAAAAATCATAATAGTTATCCAATCAATATTTACCTTCAAAAGTTACAAAATCATTTTTAAAGAAGGAATAATAAAAGAGTAATGATATATTCATATAATCATTCATTGAAAATAATATTCTATTAATCAAATACAAACTAATACATTGATAATCTTGGAATGAGATCACACTTAAAAATATTTTTCTAATCTTTACTCAAGAAAAAAATATTGTTGATTTGTTTGTAATTGTAGAAAAGGAACATTAGTTAATAAATTATATCCTTGAAGAACAATACCTTGAAATGAAAATATTATGAAAGGAATATAAGATCAGATTAGATAAAATAATGATATTAGTGTCTATGAAAGGCCAAAATTGGCCCTTGTGATTGAAAAATTATAATTTAAAGTAAGGAGGTTCTATAGAGAGTTATCATTATAAATTATGAAGCATTGGAGAGAATTATATGAGTTTGAAGAGATACAAAAATAACTTCATGATCTCATGGTACAGAGAATATCTAAATGCAAAATGATGCTCAATTAAATCTTTTATATAAATTTTATAGATAACAAAAATAATGTACGTAAGGAATATGGTGATATGTGTCCATGTAAAGGTGGTGTGAACAAACTCTAAATTGTGCCAATAAATACTTCAAAGTGAAAGGTAATTGGAGCCTAAAGATTGAATGAGCCTATCCTCAAAGTGAAAATAAAAAATACATAGAAAGAGATGGTGATATGTTAACTACCACCTACCACTATATACTATCAATAATATTATGACTATGATTGTTGGTCCTTAATAGGGATGAGATTTAATACTCAACCTACCTTATTTTTAGTATTTTTAAACTATTGGATCAAATCAAAATATTGTGTCCTACTAAACGACCATAAATTTTTTTTAAATGACTAATAAATAAATTTTAAAAAATATTGAAAATCTCTATTTAAAAAAAAATAGATATATTACATCTCTATATATATAAGATAACAAAAACATGTCTCTATTCATTTTAAATATCTTAATTCAAATTTTATTGGTTAAATCTATTTCTAATGCTAAATATTTGAAATGTATCATTTGAACAACATCAATTAATTTTTAAAAAATAGTCAAATTTATTTTTATTGTAATAGTTTCAGGTTAAACCATATAAATCATTTTGGAAGTACTTTTTGAAAGTAGGGCTAGTAATTAGTGATTAAAATTGAACCCTTCCGAATCTTTTTAATGAGTTTAAACTCATCCTAGAAGTGAATTTCAAAAATTACTTTTCAAAAAAAATAATCTTGAATTCACTTGTCATTTGTGGAGGGAAACAAATTTTATAAAATTTTATAAAAATAATTACAACTGGAAAGGAGATGTCACACTATTCTAAGATATTTATTAATCAAATACTAATATCCCTCCAATGTTGACACAATAACCATCCTATTTAATATGTATAATCAAAAGAATTTAATTTCACAAGAATTAATCAATTTATTGATTAACATGTATATTGATAACAATTTAATTTTATAACAATCAATATGAATTTGAAGAGCTAAAAATATACTTTACCCCCTTCTCTCCACCATTCCCCATATAAAATATCAGTCCAACCATGTTTTAAATTTTTGGAGTCAATCAAAATAGGAAAAAAAATATCCATGTTGCTACCTTCATCTCTTCCTCTGTATTTTTGGTAAGAAAATTCTATATATTTCAATGACATTTATATTCATACATTTTAGTAGATTGAGTTAATTAGCATTTATATGTTGTTTTATGACATCATATCTTATTGGACAACTTAAAGGTCTAAAGATTTATGGATGCAATAATCCTGGTCTAAAAAAAGATTATTCTCAAAATATGATAATTGTTCTAGGATCAATTTCTAGTCCACTTCCAACATATTTCATAGCAGACCTAAGACCTATGAACACAATAAGCCAACTAAGTATCATTATTCTTTATTTATTGAAATATCTATCAATAATTTTATTTTAGTATTTTTTAGCAATCTTAGTTATATAAATTTAAAATATTATTTATTTAATTTTTTTTATTAATTGACCTACTCATTAAATTAGTTTATCATTCTTATGTAAAAGCTAATATAATATCTTTTATCCCTTGATTCTCTCACACATCTAAATTTAGGATTAAACAAATAAAAACTAATACATTTCTACTATTGGAATGAGATCACACTCAAAAATATATTTTTCATCTAATATAATGCCATAATTGACCCATGTGACTAAAAAGGTATAATGTAAAGTAAGGAGATTTTATAAAAACTTATCTTTATAAGCCATGAAGAGTTAGAGAGAGTTATATAAGTTTTTGAAGAGGTAAAAAAATTACCTAATGATATCATGTTAAGGAGATCATTTAAATATAAAAGAATCATCAATTTTATGTTTCATATAATATTTTTTTAACAAATACAATGTAATTGAATAATATAGTGAATGTGCCCATGCAAGGGTGGTCTTAAAAAAACTATAAATTGTGTTAATGGATCTCTCAAACTGCAAGGTATTTAGATTCTAGAGATTGGATGGGCCAATCCTCAAAGTGAATATAGAGAACACATATAAAGAGATGATGAGATTTTGACTACCACGTTCTATTATTTACTATTAGTGATGTTGTAACTATGATTATTGGTCCTCAACAAGGATGATTTTTTATACTCAATCTACATGTTTTTAGTGCTTTTAAACTATTAAGTCAAAGAATAATATTATCTCCCATTAAGCGGCCATAACTATTTTTTTAAATGACTAATAAATAAATTATAAAAATATTTAACAAACACTTTTTTTTTTAATCTTTATATTTTTTGGAGTCAATCTAAGTAAGGAAAAAAATGTCCATGTTGCTTCTTCTTCTTACTCTATATTTTTGTTAAGAAAAAACTATATATCTTTGTGACAATTTAGTTCATATACTTTAATAATATTGGGTTAATTGGTATATTTATGTTATTTTATGACATATTATTTTATAGGATACTTTCAAGCTGTGAAGACCTATGGGTGTTGTAGTCGTATAGCCTTCAAGATCATAACAAATAAGAAAATTGTAGATGTAACTTATAAATCATAGTTTTTGTGCTAACATATGTATTATTTTTAATTATATTATTAAATACACAAAAAAATTAATATGAATTTCAATTGCATTGTAACATAATTAATATTAATCTGAATATAAGCATTTTGCATGTTATGATCAACATAAACAATCTTATTATTTTGTTTCGTTGATTTAGAAAGGATAATATTTTTACAATGTTTATGTGTCCCTAGTAAATTCAGAGAGAGGAATTATTAAATATTCATAGAATTCAATGTTATCTTCTAACTTTTAATGTTCAAACTATTTAATTTTAACAAGTACAAAATATTTAGTTGTGTTAATGGAAGGATTTATAATTTCAATAATAATATGAACTTATTTTTAATAATGAGAAATTTAGGATTTATAATTTCAATAATAATATCAATTTATTTTTAATCATAAAAAATAAATATTGTAAGCTTACAAATATTTTTAGTTTTTGTATTTAAATAATAATAAAAATTTCATTTATTTTAAATAAAAATTTATTTTTAGGAAAAAAAAATTATAAAAATTAAATTTGATCGTCATCTTATATATAAAAATAATAATAAATAATAATCAATAATCATTTTCAAAAATCACATCATCTTTTTTAAAGATGAAATCATAAAATATATATATATATATATATATATATATATATATAATCACATCATCTTCTTTAAAAATGGAATCATCAAAAGAATAAAATATATATATAAATTACATCATTTTCTCTAAAGATGGAATCATCAAAAAAAAATATATATATATATATAAATCACATCATCTTCTTTAAGGATGGAATCATGAAAAGAATAAAATATATATTTATATAATGATGCGTAAATATTTGTTTGGTAATATTTAAAGATGTAGTTTTTTTCATTCGATGTGGTCTTAAAAATCTTTCTACGATATCTTACACGGAATAACCGTCACAAAAAATTCTATTGACAGGTAAGCTACCGGACAAATCTCGAACTGCCACAATGATTATTGATTTCGTCAATAATGACGCAGAACAACGATGAGACACAGTAATGGAAGCCACTTGCACAGCAGGCCGTGCGGCTGCCCGCTGCCCGCGGCGTAAATGAACTTTCCCGGCGTTCTTGGGGCAGCCATGCAATTATTACACAAGCGTGGTGGGCTCTACTAACGGACCTAAATGATATTAATGTTATTAAAAATTAAATTAAATTTTATGAATTGTAAAAGTATAGTATGAAATAAAAAATGAGGAGTGTAGGTATAATTTTAATAATTTAAAAGAAGATATTAATAAATAAGTGTAGGATACAGGGATGGCGATGAAAATTGCAAATATTGTTGATGTTAGGGTTAAATCTTTTTTCGTAGTAAGCGTGGTGGTTAGTTGGATAGGAAAAGATTGATCTTGTTTTTCTAGTTGCTCGCAATAGAGGAATGTCACTTTGAGGGACACTGGGGGTCGAGTGGTTAACTCAACTAGGAAAGCCCTACTGCACAAGGTGGTTTCTTCAAAATTTAATTCAGACATGGTCGTTGTTTCTGCTTTTCCTACAAACTTATAGCGATCCAAGGATTTAGCAGTGAAGTTTAGAGGAAGATTGGAGCCTCCTTTTCGCCCTATTGGTTGTTGTGTTGATCAAACAGGGGGGAAGGTAGGCTTGGGGGAAGGAAAGGAGAGCGAGGAGCTTGTTGTTAATTTTGGGCAACTATCAACACCTGCAAAGACGAAAAATCATGCAACTAGGGCTTTTTATAGCCCTTCAGTTTCTCAATATAAGCAATCTAGGATCTTAGGTGCCACCAAGGATTATTCAGTTGTCAATTTTGAGAAGGAGGCTTTAGAGGAAGTGCTTGAAAGTGAAGACTGGTATGCAGAAAGGGGCTTAATTTATAGATTTTGTAGGTTTTACCTACCCTTCCCATTCTCCATCAGTGGATTTCAGAGACATGGTAGCCTGGTTTGGAGGGCAACATGGAAATTTATCCTTGTGTCAGAGGATTTTTCATAATGGTTTTTGTCTCTTTTACTGATTGTAATAAGATTATTCAAGGCAAATCTTGGAGTTGTGATCATCACCTTCTCCTTCTAAAACCCTGGTATCCAGACTTTAATCCTCTAATTGAAAACCTCACTCTTAGACCCATCTGGTTACGGTTGTCGTATCTTCCTCTTCAATTTTGGTTTGAGTCTAGATTGTTGGCAATTGGGGGTTCCTTGGATGAACTATTGGAGATTGATGCTTCTTCTTTAAATTTTTCCAGGGCAACTTTTGCCAGGGTTCTTGTTTACTTGGATATTTCTCAGGATCTTCCTGAAATGATCAAGCTAAATGTTAAATGTAGATGTTGGTCTCAATCCCTTGATTATGAAGGTCTTCCTTTTAGATGTAGGAACTACTACAAAACTAGTCATCTTTCAATTTCCTGCCAAATTTCCAAGCGCAAATTGGAGTCTTATTGGTGGAAAGAGGCAAGCAAAGAGCTTTTTTCCATGTTTTTGGTCAATGATCATGTTCTGCCTTCAGGGGTTGTTGCAATAGTTTGTAAAGAGGAGGATCCAAAAGCGGGTTTATTTTATTTGGCATCTACTCCTTAGATTTCAGAGGATGTTGGGTTAGTTGATAAGAGTTTCATGAATTCAGTAAGCAAGGAGAAGCCCCGTAGAGGCTCTACATTGGATAGGAGTACCCTACCAAAATCGGAATCAAGTATTTTAAGTAATCAAGAAGAATGGATGATTGTGAGAAGTAAGAGAAAAGGTTGTTTCATTCCTAATCCCCCTTCTAAGATACTTCGTTCTCATAATAAAATGAATAAGGGTGAGACAATCATTTATAGTTATTTATGTTTGAAATTTTATTATTTAAGTTGAAGTATTTTTAAATACTTTTTGGTAGTATGTTCGTCAGATGCCTTGACAGACCTATTTTGTTCTCTGAATTTTTATATTTTTGGGAAGGGGTCTCGTAATCCCTGAAATCGATCAAAATTAAATAAGTGTATGTAGCAATTAATACATAATTTGTATTGAAATTTATTTATGGATAAGTTTTTATGTAAATTTGTAATTTAAATTTAATATAATAAATTGATAAAATAAATGTGGTATAATATCATTTAAAAAAAAAATCATATTGTTAAATGTTATATATTAAATTGTAGATAATTGATGTAATTAAATTTAGTTTGTAGACATGCATTTAAGAGTGTACGTGTTCATTTAATATTTTTTATTTGTAATATTTAATCAAAATTGTTGTAAAATATACTTCAAATAAATATTTATACGATCTCATTGATATTTAATATAATTTATTTTACATGAACTAAATACCAAATTGAAACATTATATTATTTAAGAGTTATATATATTTAATTCAAATATTTAATTGTTATATATTATGCTCCAAGTTGAATGTATTTTCCCACTTACATTTCATAATCACATCATTTAGGGAACTTAATTGTTAAATTTAATCTATAAACTTATAAATGTATTTTCCCACTTACATTTCATAATCACAACATTTAGGGAACTTAATTGTTAAATTTAATCTATAAACTTATAAATTACCATGGCACATGGTTTCATGAAAGTTAATTAGGTGAAGAAAATAACTTGTGAATTGATATTTATATTTTAAAAGTTTATGATTAATAAAAGATATAAAATTAAAAATTGGTTTAATTTAGTGAAAATTGAAATAAAAATTTTAATTTGATTGTAATTATTATATTAATATAAATAAAATATTACATAATAATATGTAAATGAATATTTTTTAATTTTATGTATTAAACTTAAAATTGTTAATTATAAAAAGTTCTTTTAATAAATATTAAAAATATATTAACAAAAATGAACATATTTAAAAAAATAAATAAATAAATAAAATAAAATAAAGAATCAAATTTATATATAATTATATACATATCCAATGTTCTTTTCTATTATTATTAAATAAGTTTTTATTATTTTTAATATATACTCTAAATATTATATTATTAGCTTAATAAAATTTTGAAAAAAACTATTATATGGTGAAATTTTGATTAAATACCTAATTTGAAGACAATTTAATGAGGATAAGAAGCTTTATTATATCACAATTACTTTATATGAAACATTGTGTTCCATTATATCATTTAATATATAATGATATATTTAACATATTAAATATCAATAAAAAAGTATAAAAATTAATTATATAAAAAAAATTGAAAATAATCACATGAAAACATTATATCATTAATTTAATAAAATTTTAAAAAATTATTAAACAATAACCATAACAGATGGAGGAGCTTTGCGAATTAATTTCTAATTTAAAAACAATAAAATAATAGAGAGGAAAAAATTTATTAGATCACAATTAATTTATATGGAAAATTAGATCTCATCATATTATTTAGCATATAATGACGTATTTTAAACAATATAATTTAACATAAGTTTTTTATTTTTTGAAAAAAATATAAAATAAATACAAGACCAGTAAAAAAAGGTGAAAAAATGAAATAAAACGATGTAAATATTAAATAACTTCAAATGAAAAATAATAACATTTAACCTTTATAATAATTATATTATCTAATAAACATTATCATATATATATATATATATATATTAAAAAAATCCAAAAATCAAATGTATATATAATTATATATATCCATTTCTCTATTCCATTACCATTAAATAGTTTTTTATTAATTTTAATATATACTCAAAATATTATATTATTAATATTAATAAAATTTAAAAATAAATAAATAATAAGATTTTGATTAAATACCTAATTTGAAGACAATAACTTAATGGGGAGAAGAAGCTTTATTACATCTCACACTTTATATAAAAGATGGTGTTTCATCATGTCATTTGATATATTTAATATGTCAATAAATTATATTAATACAATATAAAAATTAATCATATAAAAAAAATTGAAAATAGTCACATGAAAATATTATATCATTAATTTAATAGAATTTTAAAAAAATAATAAATAATAATGATAACAAAATGATGGAGGATCTGAATTAATATTTAATTTGAAGACAATAAAATAATGAAGAGGAAAAACTTTATTACATCACAATTATTTTATATGGAAAATTGTATCTCATCATATCATTTAAGCACTTTAAAAGATATAATTTAACATGGGTTTTTGGTTTTTGCAAAAAAATATAAAATAAATACAAGGTAAGTAAAAAAAGCTCAAAGAATGAAATGATGGAAAATAATAACATTTAGACTTTATAATATTCTGATCACCTAATAAGCATCATCATTAAAATGCATAAAAATAAAGTGGCATAAATGATGGTAATTATTAGTACTTGTTGTAGGCCTAGGTATAATTGTTTTGGCCTCCAATAATTAATCTGATCTCTTGTTGTTGATAGCCAATAGTAATATGTTGTTTGACGACAATCAAAATTATTTTTTAATGTTCATTGCTAAATATTATTATTTTATTTGACTTACTAGGTACTGATAACCTATGATTAAATCTCTGATCTATGGCCAATGAAATCATTTGTTTTCCTTGAAAATAAATGGGATCCTAAGTTGTTGTTGAGGCTTTTACTGCATGTTGTGTATCTCCAGCTTGAGGTCAAGTGAAATTACAATGATAATTGTCTACCGAATGTCAAACAAACATAGTTGTAAGTTGTTTCTAGTGTCAACTGTTATACTATTATGCTTTTCTTTTTATAAGGCCACTCTCTCAAATGCTACTATGATTGTCATTAAGAAGTCCAATTCCAAGGAAGTTTATCCAAAAGATATCAACCAGTTTAAATAAATGAATTTGTTATTTTGAGCCAAATAAATCACAAAAATGTTGTAAAGCTAATAGTTGTTGTTTGGAGACCCCATCCCCTTATTAGTTTATGAATATATTTCCAATGGTACCTTGTCCTAACATATTTATCACAAGTCATAGCATCTTCAATGGGAAGAGCACGTACGCATAGTTATTGATACTGCAAAAGCACTATCACACTTGCACTCTGTTGTGTCAATGCCCATTATTCAAAGAGATGCCAAATCTTCAAACATTCTACTAGACAAACATTATACACCCAAAGTTGCAGACTTTGGAGTGTCTCATCTAGTTACAAACTTTGGATGAGGGCCTTACTTTGAGCCCAAATCTTCCCATATTAAATGTTATTTCCAAGATTATTTTTGTTGGTAATTATTCCTAGATGTGCCTCCATTCCTCTACAAGGCACTCAAACATATTCACAAGAAGAGAAAAATGAGTTAAAGAAAATTCAAAATAAGGTGAAGAGCTCTAAAGAAGACATTGGAGGTAAGGCTCACAATTTTATTTTCCTATTTGGTGGCTAAAGAATAAAGCTTATGGAGAGATTTCTATGGGATTTTTGATTTATCTTTGGGATTACTTTAGATCTGGTTCAAAAATCTTGTTTTTTCATAAACATAAATATTATCGAGTATTTTAGCATCCATTTTATTTTAATTTTACTAATTTTCCTAATTCTATATAGAATGTTCACAAGGAAAGGACATTATTATTGTTAATATTTGAGGCTCGATTTATTTTACAGAACACAACATGATCTAGCTATGCTTTTTTTCCTTTCTACCTCTTGCATCCTTCTATGGTGCTTATATCCTCTCTTTCTATTGATTTAAAACTCTTATTAGTGTAGGGTGGAAGCTAGTAGGGTGATTTAATAAGACTAGACACATTTTGGCTGCATAAAGGAGGGCATTGTGGTTACTAAGATGGTCTATCAGTTGAATTACTCCCCCTAACACTACTGCCATAAAAAAATAAATAATAATAATAAGCTTTGGAAATATCATAATTTTGAACGATTATCCACAATTCAAGGTGCCTTACAATAATTAAGATAATTAAAAATAAATATATTCTCTTCACTTTTATTTTGTGCTTCCTAGGGTAGAAAACAACATGGCATTCCTTGAAATGTGGGCTAAAAAATGCATGTGTTAAAGAAAATTCCATGGATAGTTGGCATCTTGTTGGAAGTTACCATAATGATGCCTTCTTTTAAGGCAAATGGCTAGGTGTCCTAACAAATGCATGTGTTAAAGAAAATTCCATGGATAGTTATCATCTTGTTGGAAGTTACCATAATGATGCCTTCTTATAAGGCAAATGGCTAGGTGTTGTGAAATGCTATTCCCATACTAAATCATTAAAATAATTTAATTTATTGATTGGGCAATATTGTCATACAAGCAATGCATATAGTTTTCTAACCTATAATTAGCATTTACCAAAAAAATAAGATTATCACTAGTGGTGAAAGAAGTTATCCACTAATTTACCCTCTAAGATTAAAATATTTCCATGTACCTCATTAGCCTGGGTAATTGTGGTAGAAAATTTATTACTGGGATAAATTAAGTATTTAAAGTTTCAATGGATACCAATTACCAATAGAGAACATAACTACAACAATTAACCTCTTCTAAGTATGTGAATTGATCTAGCACCAACTATTTCCAAGGAGGATAGAAGGGTTGTTTTACCGCTAAATCTAATGACACTATGAATGAATTGCCTTTGCCTAGACTTGTGGTGGTTAAACTGTCTACCTAGAATAGATGTACATGGTGGCTAAGTTGTGGATGCATTCCAAACATGGGTGGAAAACATAATGCACTAAAGTGAACTAAAATGATAGGTACTAAAGTTTCTCTATGACACTTGTTGAATATGAATATGAATATATAAATTAATGTCCAAAGGTGGTAATAGGATTCCAAGAGTTATACATTTCAAATAACAACTTGAAAGATTAAAGGGAGATTAGACATAAAATATAAGATCCTAGTTCTTATTCAAGAAAGTTAGCAAGGAACTTAAGAAAGGCAATAAGAAATAATGCACAAAATGGTTATATATGTAATTAAGGTAGTTCATTTAACTCCATGCACATGGTGATATGAGCATGGACTATTAGAACATTACATTGTAGAGACATATCATTTAGAGGAACACTATTCATGATGTAGGAAATGTTTTCTTAATTTAAAATGAATTGTTGTAGTTGTGAAATTTCTATTTAAACATTTTCATCATTATTATCAATCTGCAATATAATATTAAAAATAATATTAATTTTTATATATGTGAAAAGTTTTTATTTTTTCTCCTCTCACAAGAGATTAATTTTGTAGACACCTAATTTTGGTGTGAGATAGTTTCATTTGTCAAATTTTATTCTTTTAGGGTATATTTGTGTACTTATTGATTATTGATCCATATTATACTCTTATTGATGTTTTTCTCATGTTGTGGCCATGTTTTGTACTATTTTTTTGTTCTTATTTCTCTCTCCTCTTTCTCTTTCCTCTTAGCATGTTTTTCTATCATTTTGGACATATTTCCTAGAACCATACATTATATGGTTTTGGGTCACTAATGTAGTACACTTTGATTTTAATTCGTTATGGTCATACACTATACAATTCTAGTGTGGGCCCTTGTCATTCTTGTTTAGGTCCCCCATGCATTGTGTTCCCTATTTGGTAGCCTTTACTGCTCATTATGTGTCAACTCAAACACCTATTTGGTTTTAAATTGAATTTGAGAATTATATAAATACACAAGTACATTAGTTGAGGCAAGAGTATCCATGGTAAAGAGCAATCTTAAATAACCTAAGTATAGTTTTGAAAATAAAGTTCCAACATGGGTGCAAGGCACAAGTGTACAATCCATTCTCAAGCACAAAAGTATATGCACATAATTTAGATGGATTCTTGTAGTAGATTCATTTTTTGTTGCACAATTCACATAGGAGGATCACATGCACATAGTTGCATAAATATTTTATGTGCAAGTCATAATGAAAACAAAGATAGATCCTTGGCACAATTGCAACATGTTGCAAATGGTAGTTCTTTCATAACATTGAAGTAAAGTCATGCATATATTCGTACACATACAGAAAGGGGCATATGAAGGAAACTTTGTGTATAGATCATTTAACACAATTTAGATCAGGGTGGCTCCAAAATTATTAGAATGAATCCTTGACTCCAATACTCTTGGAGATAGATTCTAAGGGCATGTGTTATTCATCCATGTTTGTGTGAGAGGAAATAGTGATATCTTGTGATAACTTGCATGAAGATTTATTAGCATGTGACACTTAGGAGAAATTATATAAGGATAAGCAAGACATAACATTTACATTGCTCTTGCCCTTGAAAGAGATTATAATAGATTAAAGAAAGAGCTTGTGAGAAAGAAATGAAGTTGTATTCATGAGTGTATGTGTGGAATTTTGAGAGACCCCATTAGTGTTGAGAAAGAGAGGAAGCTTGTGTTTTTTAGTTGAAATCCAAGCATAGCATGTATCTCATGCCTTAGAAAAAATATATGTAAACTTTTCTTCATAATAATTTAATAACTAAACTTGCATGATTTCATATTTTATTCTTTGTGTTAATCTAGTTATTGGGTTAGGTCTTTCCTTCATTATAAAACCCATCCCTATGATTGCTTAGGTCTAGTATTAGAGCAATGATTTGAACCTTATGGATTGTGGGAAGTATGATTACTTACATATGGTTGTGAGCTGAGTTCTTGTAGTAGTAGGAATCATTCCATAAAATACATATTTCCCAAAAGATTTGTTGGTAGAGGATGTGTAGTGGTAACAAATGTGTCTAGGAGACTTGATAAAGTCTTGGATGTATATAAATTTGTGCAAGTGTGGCTAGACATTATAGAAGAAGACAATAGGTGTGGTTTCATGCCAAGAAGTGATCATATTAATGTTGAATATGAGTAGTAGTGTGTAGAAGATAAGTGTGAATATGAGAAGGCACATATATATATGTGGGAGAAGGGTAAGTGCACAAAGTTGGGGGACAAAAAGTGGCCTACCCATGGACATGATTTTCCTAAAATTTTAGAAATTTCAACTTATGTAGATAATTTTATATATCTACACTCAAAATTTGAAGATGGTGTGAGAATATAAAATGTAGAATTTTGATTCTAGTTTTCAAAACACTATATGTTTTTAAAAATAAGTATAACTAGTTAAAATTTCAAGAGGAAGTCCTATTTTTTTTAAGAAAACAAAGTAGATAGATAGCCATGTGGTACACCATTTTTTGAAAAGGGTTTAATATTATTTGAAACCCTTTGGGGTAAATTTAGATAAGATCTTCTAGTTTGTGACCTATATTTTTTTTAATTTTTTCAATGAATACTTTTTTATGAATTTTACAAGTAAATAGATCTTGAAAATTGATTTAAAAAAAATGGATAGTCATCCATGTGACGCACCTAACTACTTCAAAAAAATGAAAGTCATTTTTTGTAATGTGTGTAGAATTACTCCTATTTTGTGACCATATAACTTATTTTTCACTTGGATCAACGAAAGAAAAATTACATGAATATGTATAGGGATGTATGTTTGTGGCATGTAGTGGGTCTAAAATAGGTATAGTTAGAAATCAACATAGTTTCAAACCTTAAATTAGTCTAAAAATTATAAAAATCATATTTTTGGAAAGAGGAGAGCATGTTCATCATGATGGTATTAAGTTTTTGAATTTTCACATTGAAATTCTTATTATATTTGGTAATCAAATTTGAATTTTGTTGTTTTATCATAACTCTCAAAACTTAATTGTAGATTGGTAGGTTCGAGTCTTTAGCTCAGGAATCCAAGCCATTCTCAACTCAAAAGGCACAGGATTTGAATTCAAATTGAAATAGTATGATCACACTAATGTATAATACAATTATGTTAATAGACAACATGATCATGTTATTATAAAAACAATGTCATGATCATGTTGTTATTTTTTTGCACATTAAATCAACAAACATATATATGGAAAAAATGTTGGTTAACATATAACGTGATTAAATTATTGATAATGCGATCATGTTCCTATTATTTTACACATAAAATCATGCAGGAGTTGCACATAAAGGCAACTTTGGCCAAAAGCTTATATTTACTACTCAGAATGTTAAGAATAAGTTTACATTTATATTATTACTTTAAATTTTATTAGTAAATATAATAAATTATGGTCACTCTACGTCTGATAGATTTGGTCTCATAGAAACATGCCTTATGACATGGAAAATAGTTTTTCAAAATCCAATCTGGTCAGTACTTAGGCATTTTTAGGGTCTACATATTAAACCTAGTGATTTTAGTATATAACTTTTGTAATTGATATCCATTTTTGGTAAACATATAGTCATTTTTTAGTTTTTTATGCCTTCCAGATTGATTCTTAGCATTTATATGATTCTTAATGTCAAAATTGAAGTTTGAAAACTACTCAATTTTAACTTGATCCAAAGTTGTGTGATTTGGGTTGTGTAGGTCATATTGATGACCTGCACACATCAAATAACCATTTTGTATTAATTTCACTTGTTCATCATCCCTCCCTCATCCTTTATCACTTCCTACTCATCCCTCATTACCCCTAATCACTCTCTCATCAATTCTCATTATCCCTAATCACTCCCTAATTGACCCTCACTATCCCTAGTCATCTCTAATCACTCCATTATCATCCATAATCACTCCTCCATTAACCCTCACTATCCTTCATCATCCCTAATCACTCCCTCCCCATCCTTAATCATCCCTAATCACTATTTCCTCATCCCTTATCATCCCTAATCACTTATTCATCCCTATTCACTCCCTCCTCAACCCTCCTCATCCCTAATCATTCCCTTATTGACCTTCATTATCTCTCATCATCTCTAATCATTTAGTATTATCATCCCTAGTCACTCCTTCATTGGATATCACCATACCTCACCATCACTAATCACTCCCTCCTCATCCCTCATAATCCCTAATCAATCTTTCTTCATCCCTAATCATTTCTAATCACTCCCTCATTAATCCTCACCATCCCTCACCATCCCTCATTACTCCATCATTGACCCTCACCATCCCTAATCACTCCCCAATCATCTAACATAATTATATACTCTAAATATATTTTTTATTCCAATCATATGTTTTTTAATCCATTATAATATAAATTAACTCTTTTCTAGGACTTGTTGTGTTGTCAATACCCATTTGTGATAGTCAATTTTATTACTGAATCAATTGGATGATCTTTCAAATTTATATTCAAGTAACATAAGTAATAACACAAAATAGAGTCTAAATTCTAGTTCATCAAATTATCTTTGTTGTGTAGCTGACTAGATGAAACTTTATTCGGTTCCACCTTTGGTATTTTGGTTTAAAAGATAAAAATTAAACATGAATCTCTTGTATAATTTTCTAATTTTGAGAGTATTTGAATCAGATGTAAATTTATTTAGTGTTTCCCATTCATGTATGACTTGAATCTTGGTTAGGTTCACACATGCACTCCTTGTGTGTGTAATGTGTCCCAAATATTTTATCTATTGCATAAAAAATGAACATTTATTCATGTTATCATAAAAATATGTTTCTAAAAAATGTGAAACACTAGTTCAACATGATGTAGATGTTCATACCATGTTTTCTAAAGATTCAAATGTCATCAAGGTAGATTTTAAAAATGACATAATTAAAGGTCCTGATGATGTCATTCAACATCTTGAAATGAATGAATTCATTACATGAGTTAATCTAAAAGGCATAACCAACTAGTCAATCAATCTTTCCTTTATTTTTAAGACTATATTCCAAATGTCTAGAGATATGAATATGATGATACCCAAACTTAAGTTCAATTTTTTAAAAGACTTCTACACCATGTATATGGAAAAAAATGCCTTAATATTTAGATGAGGATAATATTTCTTCACTTTAATCTTGTTAAGATTTTTTAATTGATTCATAAGTTTGGCACAAACATAATTGGGCTTCTACAAGGCAATTATTTGGGCATGATGTGTCCATTATCCATGATTTCATGGATCTACCAATTGATCTATTCATTTTCTAGAAGTGATATGCTATATAAAGAGGTTTGAGGTGGAGATAGTTAAAGGATCAAATCAATAGTATTATTTAGTGTATAATATGTAGGAACTTATTTAGGTGACTGAAAGATATCTTTGTATTCATCTAGTTTATGGTTCAATTATTTTGTCTTTGATATTGTTGGATAAACCACACTATGATATGGTGACATAAGGATGTTATTACATTTTCTTCTTACCATCAAGAGTATACTTATTACTAGAATTGATAAGATTCTTATACTTCTTGAAACTAATGACTGAAAGCTTATGAACTAACTATGATATATGGTATTTCAAATCATAAAAATCTATCACAACATTTCAAGGATTTACTTCATAGACTACATGTCAATGGTAAATATATGGTTGACCACATGTAAAACATCACACACATCTAATGGTGAGATGTCACAAAGGATTGCATCTTTAAAAAGTTTTATTTTGTACACCAAGTGACACTACTAGGTGATCCATTTCCAAAGGCTTACACTAGACCATACACTAGTTTATGGTTATGGATGATGTATAAATTTCAAGTTAAATTTTTGAAAATATGCTTCAAGAAAAATTAAAATCTTATGAATTCCATTGGAAATGAAGTGTATTGGCTCACTATTGATCTACATTTGTTAATGAAATAATATTTTTAATTCATATAATTTCTTGTTGGGTAATGTAGATATATTATTAGTACTTACCATATCATTGGGTTCATAATATATTATAGAATTACTTTTTTATAGTGATAGATAACTTGTACCCACTTCTTGATATGTCCAAGTAGAGATCTCATAGTGTGACACTCTTCATTGGATTGAATATTGAAGTTATGAATTAAGCGCCACTTTCCAATATTGGACTACTTATTCTAATCATTTGAAAATTATTTTCCACTCTTTGGTATGGTGACTCAATCAATAGACTTACAAATAGAAGGCCTTCAATGTAATTATTTAGATCATAAAATGTCCTCCTATGGAAAGCAACTGATTGGTTTCAGTAACTCACATAGCTTGGTTATCCTCATGTATTTACTACCCATTTTTGGTGTTATGGTGGTTTTACTTGCTTCTCTTTTTTGGAAAATTTTCAATTGTGAATTACATCATTTATAATAGGCCCATATTTTTTCATAGGTGTTAAATATTTATTTTTCAAATTTGCATCCACATCATTTTTATCACTATGTCTTATATTTTATGCTATCACTAAACTCTACACTTGTAGCTCCTAGCATTGTCAAAACCCAACAAAATAAGACCATCAAGGTATTGGATGGAGTGATTAAGGATGATTAGGGATGAGAAGGAATTGAGTAGAGATTATGAGGGAGTCAATAGGGATGATTAGGCATGGTGAAGATCAATGAGGGAGTGATTAGGGAGGATGAAGGAGTGATTAGGGAGGATAAGGGATGGTGAGGATTAATGAGGGAGTGATTAGGGGAGATGAGGGATGAGGAATGGGTGATTAGAGATGATGAGGTATGATGAAGCAATGATTATGGATGATGAAGGCATGATTAGGGAGGATAAGGGATGGTGAGGATTAATGAGGGAGTGATTAGAGGAGATGAGGGATGAGGAATGGGTGATTAGAGATGATGAGGTATGATGAAGCAATGATTATGGATGATGAAGGATGATGAGGGTTAATGGGGGAGTGATTAAGGATGATGAGGTAACAATTATAAATGATGAGGAATGGTGGGGATTGATAAGGGAGTGATTAGGGATGAGGAGGGACAAGGAAGGAATGATTAGGGATGATAAATCAATGATAAGGGATGGTGAGATCCAATGAGGGAGTGATTAGGGATGATGAGAGAGTGATTAAAGATTATGAGGGAGGGTGAGGGGAGTGATGAGGGATAAGGAGTGAGTGATTAGGGATGATGAGGGATAATGAGGGTCAATAAGGGAGTAATTAGGGATGATGAGGGAGTGATTGGAGATGACAAGGGATAGGGAGGGTCAATGAGGGAGTGATTAGGGATAATGCATAATTATGAGAGAGTGATTAGGGATGATGAGGCATGAGTAAGAAGTGATCAGGGATGAGTGAGGGGTGATGAACAAGTGAAATTAACACAAAATGGTCATTTTATGTGTGCAGCTCATCAATGTGACCTATGCTACCCCAATCACACCATTTTTCATCAATTTCAAAGTGAGTGGTTTGCAAACTTCAATTTTGACAAACCTAAGACTCTTAGAAATGCCAAGAATCAATCTAAAAGGCACAAAAACCTAAAAAATTACTATATGTTTACCAAAAATGGACATCAATTGCAAAAATTGTCCTGAAATCCTTAGGTTTAATACTTAGACCCTAAAAATTCCTTAGTACTGACAATATTGGATTTTGAAAAACTATTTTTCACATCATAAGGCGTGTAACTATGAGAACAACTTTATTAGATGTAGAGTGATCCTATTTTCTTATATTTACTAAAATAAATCTAAATTATAAGGAAATAAATGTAACAATATAAATGTAAACTTATACTTTACATTTAGAGTAGTAAATATAAGCTTCCAGCCAAATTTGTCTTCATGTGCAACTCCCACATGCTTTTATGTGAAAAATAATAGGAATGTGATCATGTTATCAATAATGCAATCACATTATCAATAATGTGATCACATTATAAATAACATGATCAAGTTATCAATAACATGATCACGTTATCAATAACATGATTGTGTTATTAATAACGTGATTATGCTATCAATAATGTGATCGTATTATCAATAACATGATCATATTACCTGTTAACCAAAATTCACTCCATCTACATGTTTGCTAGGTTTTTATTATTATTATAACTTTAGCACTTAAGTGTAGCCTAAATAGCTAATTCACTGGCCCTTTAATGTAAGACTATGGTCTTACACACTCACCTGAAGTGCACATCTAGAGACTGGTTCCTGTAGGTTTTATTACATAGTAACATTAACTTAGTCATATTCTTTCTGTTAAACATGTATTTAAATAGATATTTCATAAATGCAAAGATAGACTACTTTGATCCTCATATTACTAAGATTGATCACCATAATTACATAGATTAATGCCATTGCAAGTCAAAGTTGTTACTTAGAAAAAAAATATTAGTTTAGATTTCATACTAATTTCCAATCACTAAATGCTCAACTCAACCTATCATAGATACATGTAACTTACCCATTTAGTTTAACATGAACACAATAATGTTTATAATATCTTCAACTCATATATTAAGCTTCAACAAAGTACTATCAAGAAAAATCTCTCATCACAATGCCTTACAACAGGGGTATTTATACTTATTTATCCCTTACCAAGTATTTACAATATTAATGATAGGAGTAATTGACCAATGAAGTCTCAACAAATTGAGAGTCATGGTGCTCTATCAACTAATTTCTCCTAAGGACCTGGGCCTTTATGCCCCCTATATACTCATTCTATGTTAGATCCTTGCTTCCATGTGTTTATCTCCTTATGAGCTGGTGCAAAAATTCTAGTGGATAAGATCTAGGTGACCCTTATGAATCACTCCTTAACCACTCTTGCTTCCCATGCACTCCTCAATCTTATGTTATTATTCTGAGTCTTATGCTCTTGGGTTCTTCATGACTAATTCTCCTTTGACTAGGTCCTCTCACACTAGCAATTTCATTTCCTAGTGTTTTTGTACCCTGTAGGTTCTATGCCATGGTGCTTATACACCATAATCTTTAGCTCTAGGCTCCTTCCACATTGTGATAGTTATGTGCCAAATTTTCAAAAGACTTAGCCAAAATTTAAGGGCCAACAATGTTTGTTGATTTAATGTGCAAACCAATAGTAATGTGATCACATTATTGTTTTAACAATTACATGATTTCAGTATCTATTATGTGATCATGTTATACATTAACATGATCATGTTATGGTTTGATAATTATTGATCCATAATTTAAATAGTGTGATTACTTTATGTCAATAACATGATCATGTTATTTAATAACATGATTGTGTTATGTAAAATGTCCAAATAATTGTCCCTAACTCCGTGCACTTACCTATAAGTTATACTCCTAATATCTATCTCACAGATTGGGCGAGAAATAAAAGTGGATGTGCCATGTTTCTTAATAAATTTTTACTTGGAAGAGCTTATTTATTAGCTCACAGACATTGAAAAATATTTTGAGTTTGACACCATCAATGATCTACAACATGTGAAGGTGGCATAGATCAAGCTAAAGGGTCACACAACACTTAGGTGGTAGGAACTCCAAAATGAGAGAAGAAGAAAATGAAAGGAGAAGATAACCAAGTGGGACATAATGGTTGTGAAATTGAAGGAAAATTCATGCTTGGTGATTATTAGGTGGAATTGTTCAAAAGGTTACACAATCTGAGGTAAAAAACTAAGTGGCAAGGAGCACACACAATTAATTTTATATTAATTGTATCAAATCCACTCATAGTGAGGTTAACCAAGAGAAGGTCATAAAATATTTGAATGGATTGAGGTTTGTCATCCAAGAAAAACTGAGTTTGGTGAAATGTGATGCCAATGGGTGTGTGCCATGTACTTTTGGGAAGGCCTTGGAACTTTGATAGGAATGTTTTCCATGATGGAAGAGAAAACATATATGGCTAGGAGAAGAATGGAATGAAGTTCACATTAATTACATTTAAGGACAAGAAAGAATAAGGGCACACAAATATTTGTGCACATGTATTGATGGTGTTAAGAAAGGATTTCCTAAGGGAATAGATAAGGAGAAGGAATTCTTTATGCTCATACCCAATTTGATGTAAGAAGATAGCATAGGTGAAAAGGAGGAGAAAGAGGAAACACTTCTATGTGAAGTGAAGACATTATTGGATGAGTTTGTTGAGATTGCTTTGAGAGATCTACCTGATGGTTTATTACCAATGCAAAGTTTTAATCGTCATATAAATCTAATTTCTAAATAAAATTTCCCAAACAAGGCACGTATAGGTCGACTCATAAGGAGAATGAAGAGGTGAAAGAGCTATTGGATATAGGGATAATCATATAAATCCTAAGCTTGTGTAAGTACCTTTAGTATTGACATTGAAGAAAGGGGGAGAGTATGACCTAAAAATGCACAAAATCATGAGCCATTAAAAATATAATGATAATTACTATTTTCTATTTCCATGCATGGATGGCTTAATAGATTACTTGAGTGGGACATAATATTTATCAAAGTTATATCTAAATAATGGGTATCGCTAAATCATAATCGAATATGGGGATGGGATGAAAATGACATTTAATATGAAAGAAGGATTGTACGAATGGTTAGTCATGCCATTTGAGGTGAAAAACATGCCAAGCATGTTCATAAGGCTTATAAATGAGGTGGTGAAGCCATTTATAAAAAAAAAATGTTATTGTATACTTGAATAATAAGCTGATGTTAAAAAAGACATAGGAGGAACACTTATGACATATATGGAATGTGTTGTAGAGGTTTTGCAAATAGAAGTTACTAATAAATTTGAATACATTTAGCTTTATGAAGAAGGAACTCATATACTTTTGTTTTGTGATATCCTAAGAAGGTTTAAAGATGGATTCAGAGAAAATGTGTGCCATTGTTAAATGGCCATACCCAATGATACATTTGAAGCACAAAGTTTTCATGGTTTAGTGATATTTTTTAGGGAAATAATCAAAAACTTTAGTGGGACACATGAAATAATCACAAAGGTGTTGAGAGGAGATCATAAGGATTTTGTCTAGAGGGTTGAAGCTAAGCAGAGTTTTCAAGACTTGAAGAGGAAGGTAATTAAATAGCTAGTGTTGACACTACCATATTTCAACAAGGTTTTCCAAGTGGATTATGATGTTAGTGGCACAATAATTGGAGTTGTTTTGAGACAAGAAGGTATTATTTTAGCTTACTTAATCGATAATTTGACCAATGTGAAGAGGAAATATTTTGTCTATGACCAATATTTTTATGCAATTTTGGAAGCATTCAAGAAATGGAGGCACTATTTATTACCAAAGGAGTTTGTCTTATACACTGAACCTTAGGCACTAAAGTTTATGAATATCTAAGAGAATCTACATTAGGCACACATGAAGTGGGTTGAGTTCTTGTAGAGTTATTTGTTCATGTTGAAGCACAAAAGTGGAAAATCGAATAAGGTTTCTAACATGTTTTATAGAAGGATTATTTTTATAAATAATATATGGATGGGGATAATGGGATTTGATTCCATAAAATATTTTAATGTATAATATTGAATATTATTACAATTCAAGTAGAGCATGTGTATAACCAATGATTGTGAATAGGAAGTTGTGGTTGGATTAATTTATGCAATAAGTGATGTTGTTCAAGGGTATGCAATTGCATGTACCAATGGGGTCAATGCAAAATAACTTAATTAAGGAGAAGCATAGAGGATGTTTGGCTAGACATGTTGGGATCAAAAAGACATTGGTTTAGTTGGTAGAAGGGTACCACTAGCTAATGATGGGTGCAAAATGTGTGCATATTTGTGCAAAAATGCAATTTTATCTAGTTAACAAAAAGAAAGAAAAAGGTTGTATCAACCATTACCTATTATAGAGAAACCATGAGATGACATTATCATAGAATTTATGCTAGGATTTTTAAGAATGTAGAGGAGAAATGATTCCATCTTTGTAGTGGTGGTTTTTTTCAAAAATCATGAATTTTATTGCATGCAAAAAGATAATTAATGTAATGAGCATTACCAATTGGTTATTCAAATAAGTGGTGAGTCTACATGATTTACTATGGACATAATTTCAAACAAAGATAAAAAATTGTAAGGACCTTTTTGGCACACATTGTGGAAGAATTTGGGAACAAAGTTGAATTTAAATTTAACATACCATCCATATAATGATGGAAAAATTGAGGTGGTGAATAGAATCCCTAAAAAATTATTGAGATGCTAGGTTGGAGACAAGTCCAAGTAGTGGGACATGGTGTTGACACACATAGAATTTATGCATAACAATTTAGTGAATAGGATCACTTGAAAAACACCTTTCCAAATTATGTGTGTAAGTATTCCAAGAGGAGTTACACAGTTAAGAAAACTCCATGGGGTGCATGGTAGGAGTGTAGAAGTGGAAGACTATGTATAATATATGTGTAAGCTACACCAAGAGGTGAGAAGGGAGTTAGAAAAAAGTAGTTTACAGTTCATGTAGTGCAATATGAGAGGTGTAGAACAAATGAATTTAAAGTGGGATATTTTGTATTGGCACATTTACACAAAGAGATATTTCCTTGTGTAAAACATATAACAATCTAAAGATGAAGAAGATAGATCCATGTAAAGTATTGCACAATTTTTTAGCAAATGCATATGAGATCAAGTTGCTTAAAGGAATGGAAAGATCATCCAAATTCAATGTGATTAGTCTATATGAATATCATGAAGGAATAAATGATGATGATGAAGTGTAATCAAGATCTTGAGTATTTGATTTGAGAGCACAATTATCAAAGAAAGAGAAGGATGAAATAAATGCCATTTCAGACTCTAAGGTTGTTAAGATAATGCATAGGACAAAGTATAAGCACTATTTTTTGAAGTGCAAGAATCACACAATAAAGGATTTAACATGGTTGGATCTCATAAAGGTTAGTTGTTATGGCCATACCTTCAAAGATTTCAACATGTGAGTAGGACCTCACATTTTTAGTTATTTGGGTTGTCTATTGTAGGAACATCCCTAGTAAATATAAATATTGCATTACTTAAATACAATCTATCAAATAAGTTACAACATGGGCACAATGCATAAATGTTCAAGTGGTTCTCAAGTGTATAAGTATGCATTCAGAAGTTGGATGGATTCTCATAATGAATTTGTTTTGGTTCACGTAAGTTACACAAGAGGAATGTGTGGCACATAATTAGGCAAAGATTTCAGGTGCAAGGTGCAATATGAATCGAGATGATTCCTTGGTGCAAGTGCAACATGGTGAAAATGATAGTTTTCTAATAAATCAAAGTAGAGTGCAGATATTAGTGCATAGGCAGAAGGGGTGCACAAAAGAAACTCATAGAACATTTGGGACAACTTAGAGTAGGTCAACTCCAAAATTATTGGAATAAATCTTTGAATCTAAGAATATTGAAGATGGATTCTAAGAGAACATGTTGTTCATCCATGTTTGTGTGAGAAGAAAGCAACCCGTGGGGCACATGTTGGCTTGTGAAAGCTTGTATGAATATTTCTTGACACGTGGAACTTAGGATAACCTATATAAGGATATGCAAGACTCAACATTTACACAACTCTTGGCCTTGGAGGAGGTTTTTCCAAATTGAAGAGAGAGCTCGTGAAGAAGAAAGGTCATTGTAGTCTTAAGTGTATGTGTTGAAGTCTGAGAGACTCTAATAGTGTGTAGAGAGAGAGGAAGATTGCATTTTATAGTTAAAATCTAATCATATCATGTAGCTCATGCCTTGGAATAAATCTATGTAAAAAAAATTTCACATTAATGTAATAATTAAACTTTATCTTTTTAGATTTGAGAGATGTGTTAATCTAGCTACTAGGTTATGAATTTCCTTTCATTTTTTTTTTGTGTGAAATAATTAATTAAAGCTCTTATGTTTTCTCTTAAACCCCCGGTGTGTTGTTCTTATATATTATTCAAGCCTTAGAGTATTTAAATATGACATATGTTTCCATCTTGTGCCACCTAAAATGATTAGATATACAATCCCTATTAGGCAAATTTCTAAATTAAATTACAATCATGTTGATTTTTTTCAAAATTACTTTGGCAAAATCTAAAGTTTGTTTGAAAAATACAATGATATCTCTCAACGATGTTGGCATTCCTTTTCTATTACTTTCACTAATATATTTTGATGATTTAACATGAGTAATAATGTGTGTGTGTGTGTGTGTGTGTGTGTGTGTGTGTGTGTGTGTATATATATATATATACTTGATTTTTAGTACTTGCCGTGCAAGGAACTATAGGAATCAATAAAACTAATAATTCTTACATAATGAATCAATATTGCTAAAGTTTTTATTCAATTTTGAAAAATTTTGAACTTTAAAAAATCCATTAAAAATAATTATTTCTCATTTCATTGGTTACACAACACTTTTTTCATGTTTTGTTGGTATATATATATTTTTAATTTTAAAACAATTTTTTTAAAAGAGACGTGTACATGCATTTATTAATTTATATAAATAAAAGACAAGTCTACATCATGTCCCCCACTTCATCTATATTATAGGAATCAATTTTTAAATAACTGATTTTTATTTCAATGAATAAAAAATTTAAAATGTAACTAAAAGACAAGTGTATATTCTATTCCGATAATAATGGCATTTAATTCAAAAATTATGTAAATTATTTAATTAATTAATTATTAAAAATGGTTATTAATCATGCCTAAAATAGTAATTATAAGAATCACTTTACTATTAGTTAGTTTTTATTTATCTAATCAAATAATTTGAAACATATAATTTAATAATAATTATAATTATTTTTTAAAATTTACTTTATAGATAATAACATATTTCTTAGGGCTTATTAGAGCATATTCTTTCACCATTGACATGTGTCCTGTATAATAATACAATGTCATAAAAAATTGTTTAATATTTTTATTTATTTATAATTTACTTTTTAATTATTTTATTTTTTATTTAATTAAAGAACAAATTGGAAACAGGGATTATTCTAATAATTATAAAATTTATTTAAAATCTAAAATAAAAAATAATAGAATATTTAAATATATTAAGGAAAATATGGATCATACATTGAAACTCGATATCATATATATCCTTGCATGTATTCTTTAACAAGTACACTCTAATAATTAAAAATGAAAGCAATAAAATAAGAATCATGATAGCAAGTTGTGAATATTGGATAAAGATCAACGTCATAAGATCATCGTCATAATGTACATGGCAAATGGAACCTCAATACACATATTGCTCTGTGTCTAGTGTCCAAAAAAAAAAACACATACTTATGTCCCCAAGGCATAGTGTGCCTATCATTATGCATCACCCTGTGAACAACGTCCCATTACTCGAGTTCTTATACAAAATGTACGTGCAATTATTATATAAAGATATTATTAAAATTTAAAAAAAATATATTATTATATAATAATTATATATTGTAAAATTTAAAAATAAATTTATATTAAATAAACAATATATTATTTTTAATTTTTTAAATTAATTTTTATTTATTATTATTAATACATTTTATTTATTTATAATACTACTAACACATTAAAGCATGCATTATATTCATTTAATATTAAAGTGATTTATATTATTATTATTATAGATGTTATAAATATTGTAGCTTGAATATATTTATGACAATTTATAATTTAATTATTTTTATTTCAATGCCACTAAATTCTATTACAGAGTAATTATGACAATTCAATATTATTTTTAATTATTTTCAAAGATTTAAATAATATGTAAACTTTGCAATGTCTAATATGTAACCTTTTGCTTATAAACTACAACTTTACCTCTTAAATATTTCAAATTTACTCAACACAAAATACATTACAATTTCTAATATAATTAATACATTTGAGACGAAAGACTAACCACTACACGATTCTTATTTTTTCATAATTAACATAATTTTTTATTCTAACATTATTCTTGTCGAGAATGTCCATCTACAATAATTAGTAAACATTTTTGTAATCCTTAGAAATTTTTAAAGTGTACCAAAGTTATTTCTTAAGAATCTTTCTACTATATTTTATGGGGAATAACGATCACAGGTAAGCTACCGGATAAATCTCAACTGCCACGATGATTATTTATTTCGTTAATAATGACGTAGAAACTACGGAGAACAGCGATCCGACACAGTAATGGAAGCCACATGCGCGCAGGCCGTCAGGCTGACCGGTAAATGAACTTTCCCGGCATTCTTAGGGGCAGCCATGCGCTTTCTACTGATTTGACATTTTCGAATATTTTTAAATTATTGCACGAGCGTGGTGGGCTCTACCATCCACCCTGCACGCCTGTAACTACATTTATTTATCCGAACTTGTTACTCTATTTATATATACGCGTTAATATTATTATTGTCGTCCATTAGTAACCATTATTAACGGTGTTTATGTAAGGGACATGTGTAGCGGGTTTCGTTAAAATTGATAGCCGTATGACCGTTTATACGTTTCTTTCTATCTAAAATATAATATAGATTTGATCTAAATTTTAAGCAATTTAAACATTAAAAAATTATAAAAAATAATTATAAATTATATTAGCATTTGAAAATTAATGTTATATATATTTTTAGTTAAAATATAATATAAATTTTTATAATTATATTTGATTATATAATTAATTATATCATAAACTGACTTCCACTAAACATTATCAAAGATGAAACATCGCATATATAAACAAAAAAATATATGTATATCTAATGTTCTATTCCCTTATTTTGTTGGAAAGGAAATATTTAAAAGAAGTATGTCTTTTTATTTTCATGTTCATTACATTAAACAAAATTTGCTTATTTTATATATATATATATATATATATATATATATATATATATATATATATATATATATATATATATATATATCTTACTTCCTCTTTAAAAAAATACAAATTTTTATTATTAAATCAATTTTAATATACAAGTTTTCAAGAACAAGCTCTTATCATATACAGTGTCAATAATTTAATGTTTGTAATAAATTATGTTTTGGTTTACCTCGATTAATATATGTATGATTGAGTGAGTTAAATCTAGATATTATTAGTATCTATTGGTTAAATAATATTTTAATCCCTTCATTCTATATTGAAATTTGTGCTGTAAAATGAAACATTATATTTTTTCAATTTTTGACTTCAAATATTTTTTATTATATAGGTTAAAAGTCAGGTTGGAGGGACCCATACCCATTACAACAACAAACTCAAAGATATTCAGGAAAAAGCAACACAACAAAAAGTGGGGTAAGAGCTACCAGATGGGTTAGCCTAAAAGACACCAAACATCAGTGACCTAACAGCCAAAAAACTAAAAGGAAACTAAGAGAAAAAGGGAGTGACACACTATTCTAATTCTGAGGAAGCGATCAACTATTTGGTCATTGCACTAGTGCCTTTGTTGCTTTTGTCCTTGGTCCAGCTCCTGATGAACTGGTCCTCATCCTTGTCCATCTCTTCCTTTTGAGGTCTGAATGGAGGGTCCCTTTTTTATCTTCCATGGAAGCTTGGGTGGCTTCCTCCTCTTTGCCTTCCTGAGTTGAATTACCTTGGGGGTGTGAGCCAAGTGGTCCTTACCATCAATGGTGTTTGTTCTTTTAGGGCAGAGGGATTCTCTAAGCCTCTTAAATTCTTTAGCTATTTCTCCACAGAGGAGTTTTTGTATCACAATTTTTGTATAAAGTTTCTGAAGAGAATCCTCAATTACCTCGTTAACATCAACCCCCAAGGCTACCTTTCCTTTGGAAGAAAATGATTGAACAAAAGAAGGGCTACCCAAGTCAAGTTTGGGTTTGTCACGTACACAAGCATTCAAATCCCCCAAACCTTTTTCCTACTATTCCTCTTCGAAACTCATCTGAGATAAATGCTCTCCCTCTTCCTTCAAGTCCTCCTTTTCACTATTGATGTCTATGGCCTCAGAGATTATCTTTGACCAGACCGGCTCCCCCCATTTAATGAGTAAGATGATGAGGCCTTGGTGGATTAAATTTACCATCGAATTCTTCTTAAAGTTCAAAACATACACCTCCAATAATTACAACACGAAAAAAAGAATATTGGTATAATGACCCTTGAAATGGTTCAAGAATAAGAAGTGATGCAAATAGGGAATAATATGTTGTTCTTCAAGAGTAATATATCTCATAATTTGAATACATACCTTCAGCCGTTTCCTTGACAAGTTAGCACACATAAACCCTTAGTTGGTGGAGTACTTTGGTTTATGCTTTTCTTTCTTGAAGAAGACATTCATGAGTTACTCTTTGCATCTGTTGTCTTTAAATGCCTTAACTTCATGACATTCCATGCATGTGGTATCACCTATTAGCGCCTCATTGATCTGAATCTTCAACCCATGTATTCTCACCTCATGATTCTTCCAACCACGGGCAAAATCCTTGGAGAGCATTATGTCGTGCCTTACCAGGCGTTCCATGAATGGATCCAACCCCCCTTTAACCATTTTATTCCAAACATGCTCGTTATTTTTTACATTGGTACACAAAATTGGCTCAAAGCAATCTCTGTCCCCTCCCATTTTCTTAGACTACACTTGTCTTTTGTAACGAGTGCCAAAAACACTTTATGAGAGGGATAAAAGACAATCAAGGGAAATAAAACCTAGCATGATCATGAGATAAAGTCTCAGAACCTCCCACTCATGCAAGGCCTTGGTAATAAGATCTTTATATGCGTGAAAATCACCGCACATAACCCATAATCTACTCATCATAAGTTTAATCATCATGACTTTATGTGATATGTCTTTTTTCCATATCAATGATGCAGATGATGTCATATGGGAATTTGCTCTCGTGCCAAGTAACGTATTCATTTTTAAAGACTCTGATGTTAACCAGATAATCTGCTCTCATGTTGCCTTCTCTATAGACATGCTCAATAAGGACCCCTTTGAAGCAGCTCAATAGGTTTTTAGCATCGTTGATGATCCTAGAGATGTTCTATGAAGGTGGAGAAATATTTTTAAGGCATTTGATGATGTTCATCGAGTCCCCCTCTATATGAATGAACTCATATCCAAGACTAACCACCTCCTCAATACCCCATAGCATCACGGTTACTTCAAAGATGTGATTAGTTTGGATCCCTAGCGGCCCTACGTAGGCTGCTCTGATATTTCTTGAAGAGTCTTTGATCAATCCACCCACCCTTGTTGGGATTGGATTACCATTCCCTGCACCATCAAAATTGAGTTTAACTTGCTGGGGAATGGGAGGTGACCACTTAACTTGAGACCTATCCACTCCTTTAACTTGGGAATTACCAATAATGACAAGATTGAGTTGGGTCATAATCCTAGAAAATAGAGGAGAACTAGGTTGGTCGAATGAAGAAGCATAAGTTGACCAATTTTCTTGCATAAAATCTGAAACCCTTTTAAAGGTGGAGGCAAGGTGAGACTGGTGATTCTCGAATATGCAAGAATTCTTGGCTTTCCAAATGCCCCAAAAAATATGGGAGAGGGCTAGGTTCCACCAAAAAGATAATGGGGGGACCTCCCAAGGGGGCTTCCATTGGGTAATTAAGTCCAGGATTGAACTAGGGGTAACCCATGAAAAGTTATAAATGCTAAAGAAAATTTGAAAGATGGATGAAGCGAAAGGGCAAGAGAGAAATAAATTTTCCATCGTCTCAACTTCCTATTTGTAAAGCGAGCATTTGTTAATAATGGTTATACCTCTTTTAATCAGATTATCCACATTTAAAATTTTATAACCAAAAGAAAACACTAATTTTGGGTATGAGGTTTTTAAGCCAGAGGGACTTCTAGTTTAAATCCTCTTCCTCTTAATCCCAAAGGAAGGAGAAACCAGACTTCTTGGAATAAAGATTATTAGGATCATGTTTTCAAATGATAGAATCCTCCTTTAGAAAATGGCTAATATAAATATGTTGGATAGAATAATTAAGATCTTGAAGCATGCAGGGTTGCTATTGATCCAAATCTATTTTAGTCAAAACTTTCCAACACTTCCATTCCTTATTTCCTAATAATTTGACACCTTGTGAACATAGTTTTCCTTAAAGAAAGAGATCAGGTCTAGGTCTTGGAAAGTGGATTCTAGAGGGGTCTCAAACCATGGGTCACCCTAGAAGTCAACAAGGTTACCTCTACCAATATTCCACTTGAGTCCTTTTTGTAGCAAATCCTTGCCCACCTGCAATGCAGAGCCATTGTTGGGACCAGATTCCAAGATAAAGTAATGGCCTTCCCCAGAATGAAGATATTTAGCTCTAATGATTTTGGTCTACTGATTTTCCTCATTGACCACCCTCTAGCCTTGCTTCGCTAGAAGAACTTGATTCATAGATTTAATGCTTCTTAACCCAAGACCTCCATTTGGAGTAGGGTGACAAGCTTGATTTCAGGAGATAAGCAAAAACCTAAATCTATCTTCTGAGCTATGCCAAAGGAATGTTTTCTAAATATGTTCTATTTAATCAGTGATTTCGCTTGGAATAGCAAAGAGTGACATAAATTATATGGGGATACTTTGAAGGGAAATCTTTAGAAGTTGGACTTTGCTAGCTTGAGATAGAAAGTTACCTTTCCACCCTATCAACTTTTTCTTAATCTTGTCAATGAGGGGGGTCCAAAATTTGGATTTCAAAAGACCGTCGGGGTGACTAGATACATAGATAGAAGGTTCCTTATGACATAACCCAAATCTTAGAAATTTTAATTTGAAGAGTCAAGGGGGTGTTGATGATAAAGAGGGAACTCTTGGAGAAGTTCATGTTCTGACCAAAGACCACTTCGTAAACCTCAAAAAAAAATTTGAAGCACATGGATTTCAAAATTGAAGCCTCCCCCATCATCATCATGTCATCAGTGAATTTTTGATGAGTGATCGAACTAGTATTGGGGTAAAAAAATATTCCCTTGATGATATTTGAGGTTCTAGTCTTGATAATGAGATGACTCAAAGCTTCTACCAAAATGATGAATAGGTATGGGGAGAGGGGATCCCCCTACCTTAACCCTCTCCCAACTAGAAAGAAACCCCTAGGGATACCATTGATAATTACTTAGAATAAAGGTTTTAAAATACAAGAAGTAATTAATTTTCTAATCGAGAGATTAAAACTAGATTTGTCCAAAATTTTGTCTAGGCATTACCAAGAAACTTGGTCATAAGCCTTATTTATATCAAGCTTAAGAAACATACCTTGTTGATTTGAGTGAGACATCAAGTGAATGGTTTCATGAACCATAATGATCCCATCTAAAATTTGTCTACCAGACATGAAAGCACCCTATTAATCTGCTATTATTTTGTCAAGCAAAAGTTGAAGTTTGAGCAAAAGGCCTTTGGAGTAGATTTTATAAAATGTGGTGCACAAGCTAATGGGTTTGAATTATGACACCTTAGAAGCTCCAAATTTCTTGGGGATGAGAACCAAGAAAGTATTGTTGAAGTCTTGGAGCAAGGTACCCGATTTGAAAAATTTCATGACCACCAGGTAGACCTCTTGACAAATGATGTCCCAAAAGACCTAGAAGAAGAATGGGGGGAAACCATTTGGTCTAAGGGCTTTGTCCCCTTCTAATGAAAAAATAATCACTCAAATCTCCTCATTCGAAGGGGGGTTAAGAATGGAAGCATTATCTTCCTAATAAATAACCCTATTGAAGAGATTAGTCACTTGATCCTCGAGGCCCTCATCCTAGGGGGGAGAGAAAGCAAGCAAGGATTTAAAGTAATTAACCAAATGATTTGCAATGTCCTCCTCCTTTCTGAACTAGGTACCATCCTCTCCTTGGACTTTCGTGATGATTTTCTTTTGTCAGCTCCTAGAAGTAGAAATGTGAAAGAATTTGGTATTTTTGTCCCCCTCTTTTAGCCATAACTTTATGGATTTTTACCTCCAGTACAGTTCTTCCTTTACTTCAAGATTATGGTGCCGTTGAGAAGTTCCTTCTCCTTTGAAATAAGATCAACAATGTAACCTAAAACTAAAATTTCTAGTTCAACTTTATGGATCTCCTCGTCTATGAAATTATTTTGGATGAAAATATTACCAAACACTTCTTTGTTCTAGATTTTAAGCATGTTTTTAACATGTCTCAGTTTCATATCTAGAGTGAACATGGCTGGTCCTTGGATAGGAAAACTCTACCATTCCTTTATGTGTCCTTTTAAGGTCTAGTTGGATAACCACATTTTTTAAAAATGAAAGGGTGTGGCCTTAGCTTTAGAGACCCTATCATTTTGAAACACTAGAGGGTTATGATCAAACCCAATCTTGGGGAGAGATGAGAGAAGATAGGAGGAAGTATGGATCCAATTTAAAGGTATTAAGAACATGTCTAGTCTTACTTAGATAAGGTTGTCTCCTAGCCTTCTATTTGACCATATATATTGATTACCTTTGAGTTTTACATTGTAAAGGCTAGGATTAGTGACAAAATCATTCAAATCTATCATGCTATCATAATGGTGATAGGTTCCTCATTTCTTCTCCCCTGGTGACAACGGGGAATTAAAATCTCTAGCAATTACCCAGCTCATGTTATTAAAGTGATTTTTGATATTAATTAAATTATCCCATTACTTCTTCCTCTCGATTCTAGTGTTTGGGGCATAAACATTTGTAAGAATCCAATTTTTCTTATCCAAAAGATCTAAGAAGGAGACTGAGATATGATTTTTTATGATAAGAAGGGGGTCACCCTCCAGGACCACATGATCCCAAAAAAATTCTAGGCCACCTGATGCTCCTCTAACAGTACTACAACTAAAATATGAATTTCCCCAAATATTAGACTTGATCTTCAAGAACTTTTCAACTGACGTCTTGGTTTCTTATATCAAAAGGATATCCGACTTGTGTTTCAAAATTAAATTTCTAGCTAGTCTTTGTTTAGTAGGGTTGTTCAGACCCCTAATATTCCAAGAGAGAACTTTCATCTCTTATTGTTTGGGTAGTGCTTGAGGGTCATCTGCATGCCCTTAACAACCTATTTGTCAGTTTTTTCTCATTGAGAACTTTGGGACAAGGGTCTTCCTATTGATTTTTGTTCACAACCAACGTCTACTTTCTTCCTACCCTTTATCAACCTCTCTATATAATGTTATAAAAAATATGAAAAAATAATTTTTTAATAAATGATTGGTTAGAGGTTTTTGACAAGACCAATATCTTGGAGGAATTACATATTTATCGATTAAAAATTAGAATAAAATAAAATGTCAAGCTCTTTCTAATATTTTATCAAGTAAAAATCATTCAAATGCCACATTACCATATGTAATCCATTCCAAATATTAAATATAGACATAAAGCATAAGTATTATTTAACATAAAAATGTAGATAGAATTTGAGGTGAACTTCATGCATATGAAGCATAAGAATTATTTAATATTAAAATATACACCTTTACCTATGATTTCGTATTGACGAGCCAAAAACAATGAAAAAATACTAAATTTATCACCAACATAGAATTGGTAAGTGGAAATCTATAGAAAAAGTTAAAATGCTTCATTCTTATAATACTCTCTATACTGAAACCCCAAGTTTGTGATTTTTATAGTGAGGGAGGAAACTATTGAAGGTGTTAAAGTGCCAAGATGTGGCAAGAGCAATGGCACTACATGCAACATATATGGTACACAATGCTCCAAATCTAATGTTGTTTTAATTCTACACCATTTTCTTTATATTTGAAGTTTTTGTTTAATAGAATTTAACACTGAAGATGTTTTTCTTCCATTCTCCTTGTATATATTTGGGCTACTTCACAGACTAGTTTGTTGACATTATCCTTGATAAGACTTAGACTTATTCAAGAAGATGCTCCCGATGATATTTATCATCACTTCCTTACATTAAAGCTATCTACCACTCATGAACTGAAGTCCACATAGTGTCAACATGGTAGCATATTCAACTACCAAAATGGAGTGGATGCACATAAATCTAATGGCACATAGAAAATAATTAATAAATCGCTCAAAACATGCAATTAAAATGTCAAATTTACATATTTTAACATCTTAGAGATAAATTTTAATTGTTTTGGTAGAGTCTTAGATAAAAGAATCCATAAATACAATATAGGTTCGCATTTCACACCTGAATAGAACCAAAATATCAGTATAAATTATTATTAATAATAATTAAAAAGCATTAAAAAAAAAAAAAGAAAAGGAAAAAAAGAACAATTTTAATTTTACAAGACAACTCCAACACTAGGAAAGAGAGATATTTCCATTTTACATTCCAAAAAAAAATGCTTTGAATTACCATTTCAAACTAGTTGTAGGAGTGGGATAGGAGTGAAGTTTCATGAACCCCATAACGTAAATCTAAAAATTGAATCTACTTATATAGGCCACTATATGATATCAAAGTGAGAACAATGGCTAGATATAACAATACATTATATGCAAATCCCTACCCTACAATATATATGAAGATAAAGAAACTAATATTCTTTACCTACTTAATACCGAATGTGACTGAAATTTAAATAATAAAATTTAAACCTTAAAATAAACCATTAAATCTCTATACACAGTTTAATTTAGTTATTTTGAAGGAACAGGTCACCAGTTCAAATCTCCATGCCAAAAACCAAACAAACATGAACCCAGGCCATAATCAATGATTTTAAAAGATTATAATCAAAGATCATAAACACTCTTTTGAACTAAAACTTAATGAAATTATCCCTAGAACGTTAATGCATTGAAAATTTTATGTCATATATACACTATCTATATTCGAGATGTGTTTTCACTATAAAAGATGCAAACACCACTGATTCATAATAACAAAGATATTGAGTCTTTTGATTCATAGATTTTAATTGGGAGTACGAGATGACTTTGAGAGATATAATTATTCATTTGAGGTTAATTCAGTGGAAGTTGAATCCTTCTCTAGAAAAACTTAAAATAAATTTTCAAAGAAAAGCCCAAAATAAATTCAAAATAAAAACTTTCAATAGGGTATGGACATCCATCCAAAACATAATCAAAAAGAGTCATTATCAGATGTTTACAAAAAAATATAACATAATAAAAAGGGGAGGTTGAATCGTGGCCATAAGGATCTCATCCAACTTCCACTCCATAAATTCTTTGGTCTCAGACTTCGTAATAGTTTCCAAATTGTTCACCAGATCAGAATTGTGCATCCAGAATGTCAAAATTGATAGCCCTGAATGAAACACTAATAAAATTTAGTTTGAAAATATTTCTATGAAGGCAAATAATCTCTAACTTATGAATTTTGGTCATGCCAATTATGTTGTGCATAATATTGAGGCATTTGTTAATCCAATTCGATAACAACACTTGGCATCTGCATAAAATAGCTATTCTAAACCATGCATGCAACAAAAGCTATTGTTATATCATTAAGCACTTTTATAATAAAAGGAGACAAAAACAATCCTCAATTAGTTTTTAAAAAAAAATATTATTATTATTATTTGTAAATATATAGTTTAAATTTCTAGATTCTATTTTGCATAATTAATATTTATATTTTTGAATAAATACTAATATTTATATATTATTATTTTGTATAGTATATGTGACATGGAAAGGGTTATATGCTCTTTTAGAAGTTTAATAGTTTAATAATTTATTTTTAAAAATATTATAATTTATTAAAAAATCAACCATAATATAATATAAATTTTATTTTTAAAATTAAAAAAAATTATATTAATAAATTTTTTATTTATTTATCAATTATTTATAATTGTGTATAAAATTTTATTATTTATAAATAAATTGATTTTTTTAAATTATTATATTTAAATTAATTTTTAATTATTTTATTATATAATATATCTTATTATTCACATCCTTCTTAATCATCTTTATTTCTTGATAATTAAATTTTATAATTATAATTTTTTATATTAAAAATCTTATGTTGGATTATACATCATCACAAAAAGAATAAAATAACTCAAATCCATATACATATAAATAAAATAAAAATTAAATTAAATATTTAATTTTGAAATTATAATATTATTTTTTATTTAAAAGTAGTGGAAATGAAAGTATTTAACTTGATTTTCTTTTTCTAAATTAAAATAAGAGTTTTTAAATTAAACTAATATAACAAATTTTATTATGATAATTATGAACATTAATTTTCATTTTACCAATAATTATTTTATTTTTCAAGTTTATAATATATAAAAAATATTTTTAATTAATCAAATTAAGATTAATACAATCTTCAAATGCTTAAATTTATTTTTATTAATAATCTATTATCATTTCATTTTTTTAATTTTTATTTTTTTGATGAGACAATTTTGTTCACATTATTAAATACTAAATATATATTTTTATTTATAATCTATATAATTATTTTAATCATTTTAAAATTAAAATAACAATTATTTATAAATTTATAAAAAAATATTCTCCACATTAAATAATTTTTTTCAAATTTCAAAATTATACTTAACAACATATACTATGACACCTTTTATTATAATTTTAAATGACCAAATATTTAATTTTCTAATTGAAAAGCTATGAATTTTTTTAAATAAAATAATATATTAATTATAAAAATAAATGAAAATAATCATTCCAAAATCACATCAAAATATCATATTATCAACTTAATATTTTTAAAAAAATATTAAAAAGTGAAAGCGACAAGGAGGATGATTCCACGAAGTATCTAATTTGAAGACAAATAAGGTAAGGAAGAGAGAAAGCTTTATTACATCACGATTGCTTCATATGGAAAATTGTGTCTTATCATGTCATTTGACGCACTTAATTTGTGTCTCATCATGTTTCTACAGATTATTCCTCCACATTTAAAAAAATATATAACTTAACATGGGCTTACCGTATTTTGAAAATAAAATAAAATAAATAGAAGGCCAATAAAAGAAGCAGCAACTTAAAGAATGAAATTCAACGGTGTCAAATGAAAAATAATAATGTTAAGCCTTAAAAAACATCATCATAAAAATAAAGTTACGTGAATGATGGTACTTGTTGAATATGAGTACAAATATATCAATTAATGTCCAATAATAATTATAAGAGCTTGAAAGAGAAAAGGTAGACCAGACAAAATATAAAAGCTTACTTTTTATTTCAGAAATTTGAGAAAGGTAGCTACAAAAATAATGTACAAAATAGTCATGGGTGCAAGTAAGTTTGTTTGTTTAATGGTGGTATGAGTATGGACATGTTATCAGTGTATTAAAGAGAGATTATTTAGAGGAACGCTACTCACAATGTAAAGAATGTTTATTTTTTAATCAGAGTTTTCAATTTATGCGAAAAGTTTTTATTTCTTTTTTATTATAATAAATTAATTTTGTAGATAATAAATTTTAGTGTAAAGGTAATTGTAGCTGTAAAATTTTATTGTTTTAGAGTATTTGTATGCTTGTCAATTATAATAGGTTTTTTTGATATGTGTTCTCTCTTTTTTGATTAATTTTTGCTCTAATTTTATTGTTCCCCTTTCTATCTCCTTTGTCTTTTTCTTCTCGGTATTTTTTTCTACCATTTCGGGTATGTTGCCCAAAACCATACATTTTATGGTTTTGGGTCTAGATAGTATATTGTATGGTTTTAGGTCATCAAGGTCGTATATTGTAGATTTCTAGTGTGGAGTTTTGTTACCCTTGTTTAGGGTCCCCTGCATAATGTGATCCTTATTTGCTAGCCTTTAACCATTCATCATGTGTCAGCGCGTGTTCCTATTTGGTCTTAATTTGAATTTGAGAAGTTTATAAATACACAAATATATCAATCCATATGGAACATAAATGACATGAAGTGAATGAGACACATAAAGAGTGATAAGTGAATTTTGAAATAAATAATTAAACATTATTATAAAAAAAATTGAATCGAGATTTGAAGTCTTTATTACATTGTAATACTTGTTCATGTTAGCACTAAAATTCATGTAGGATTAATATTTGCATCTAAAAATCAAAATTTTAAGTGGATTGAGTGTTGTTTTTATTTTTTCTCCAAACTAGGGGCTTGATAATAATGAAAAGATAACATAGAGCCTACATTGATTCCACCATTTTTATTGGTATATGATGAGTTCTTAGGGTTATGGAGAAGGAAATAATTTTTCTAAAGATTTGTGTAAAATTCATGAAAAGTGTGTGTGTAATCACTTAAAAATGACACTTGAGTGCTACTTAAAACCACTTATCCATAGCTTATCCCTATACCTATTTTAGAGCCTATTTTCACACTTATCCAACATTCGTGCAGGTCATAGGTGGCCCTAGTCATCCCTAAAGCACTCCCAGACCCTCATTCTTACATCCTAGCCCTTCGTGCCTTAGGTTCAGTCACCTAGACACTAGCGCCATAATAGGTATAATAACACCACATGGCACTCGTACCCCAATTTTGGTATTACTGTCCTTCCCCACCTTTTCTATAAACATATATCTTTTCAAATCTTAGACCACTTAGTGTTAGCGTAGACCTCTTTTAACACCCACACAAGCACTATAATACTTATATATACATGATTTTTAGCCATCTAACCATTAGATGGAAAATGAGATGCAAATTACACATACAAACTTAGAATAAGTTGTGTACAATTAAGGTTATCAATCCCTATTCTACCCTACTTCTGCATACAATCATTTACAATATTCCTAAACTTAGATTACATAGATTTCTAGTCTCAAGGACATTCAAAGCATTCATGACTACAATCATACTAGCTTCACTTGCACTTATACCAACACTTAGGTAGAGAGAACTACATTGGGCTTGATCCCTCTTTAGAGTATTGGTATGTAGGTAACTCTCATCACAATTAAGTGTTGAGGATGTCTAGCCTACCCCACCCCACCAACAACACACTTTACTACTTTTATCAACTGAATTCCCTAGTAATATGGAAGATTAGGGTTTGATCATAAAATAAGTCAAAATAGGTCATCTAAAGGGTCCCAAAACTCGTGCATGTAGGAACATGCTTGATAGACTTATACACATGTGTACCTAAAAGCTCATAATAGTTCTACACAGAGGACACTAATGCCAAAATAGGGACACTATCACCACATGGTACTATTTTCCAATTAGGGCACTATTATTTGGAAGGGGTTTTGATACCTAGAACCTATTTACAACACTTAGATCAACCTTTGAATAAGTTTTTAGCCTCTAGAACATCCATCTTATTTTCTAGTTAAGTTCTCATTTACATTATTTACTATTATTCTTAGAAAGGTCAAATTTAGTCAATTCTATAATAGATCAGTGGCTATATTTATTACATATTTTTACTCTGATTTACTATACTCAGCCCTTTAATGACATAGGACTTACATTCTTATAAGTCTTAAAAGATGAAAACATTTGGTGAACCCGACTTATTTCAAACACTACTCAAACTTTAACCCTAGATAATCCTAGGGTTTATGTTTCCAACCTTATAGGAACCTCAACCAAATTCATATTTCATAAAATCATGATAATAATGATAGATGACATTAATTACTTTTTGATGCAAAGTTTTCTAGCTTGTCTTGCATGTTTATTTTATTTCATTTAGAATGAATTCAAAAATGACATTAACACATATATACATGATGCTTTGAATCAGTTCAGATATATGTCATATTTCATAGCATGTTATCTTTCTCTTATGTGGAACCCTATTAAGAAAAAAATCCTTACATAAATAGAAGATCTATAACATAAGCTAACAACTAGGTTTCAATTTTCAATGTCATATATTATGCACATGAAAGAATCTCATTCTCATTCTCCTCCTCATCTCCATGAGGGTGATAACTACTTTCCCTCTAACTAGGTCCATGCTATCACTCCTATACAAGATGAAGCAACCTCTATTATTGTTATTAATTCTCATAACTTATCCACACATCTCCCCTATACAATGTGTGCCTACATGTTTAATCATAAGCAACTAGGGTTTGCACTTGTGATACTTTAAGGGATCAAATTATCAGTATGAGAAAGCTAATATAAAATTTATAAAATTAAAATAAGTTATTAATTTCACATGTTATATTATTAGTAAATCACATTACATGTACACAGTCTTCAAAATATGCTAGTTTAAACCATGTATATGCATCTACACCTAACAAAGTTGTGCGTAGAACTATTTCATATCCAAATCATAAATTAAAACATAATGCATCTATTATAAATGATTCAAAAAACTTATAAGGGTCAAATAAGAGTTCAAGTGAGATACTAAGGGAAATGGTTAAAGCTAATTTAATAAACCTACCTCCTCTACACCGAGTGAAGAGATTAAGATATTATTGTGCATATCATAGAATGCATGAACACCACATCGATTCATGTTTGGCATTGAAAAGGAAAATAAAATAGATAACAGATACAAATGACTTAAATAATGGCACATCATCCAAACAACATACAATGGCACATATAAAAATTCAAAAAGGGTCAACTTTAGAAACAATATAAAAGTGGTTACCAAAGCATAACTTAGAATTAAAAAATGTTCACAATGCATAACCAGAGCACAAAATAATACAACAAGCATACATAAAGTAAGTAAGAGATGCAAATCTACCTCTCCAAAATGAGGTTCAAATTTCAAAGCAGTATGGGTTTGGTAAAAAATATCTACAACAATTTAATTATCATGGTCAAGGTTGGGGCAAGCAGGCCCAAGACATCACTACTCCTATTTTAACAATTGATAATGTTGGTAAAAAAGGTTTGAGATTTATTAAACATCCTAAGGTAAATAATTCATAGATACAGTTTATCAAGGCAAAATATCCTATTACATAGGAAATGTTATAGAAAGATCAAGAACTTAAGTTGCAAAGTTAAACTAATGCTAAGCCAACAAGCATTCTCAAAAAAGGCTTTCTAGCATAAGAGCCTCTATAGCACCATATGCCTAAAATAAGCACAATTTTAAAGGGAAAATAATAATCAATATTCTAGAGCACAATTCAGAAAGCTGTACTCCATAGTATGAGGCAATTCCCTATTCTTATCTAGATACAATAGAAGTCAACACTAGCATTCTAGGTTATTATGATTATTATGATTTTAATGATGAACAACACTCAGATTCATAGTACAACACCATTTAAATACACCATAGAAATCACACTATATGATAGATCACCATTTTTATTTTTAACATGGGCCACATTAATAGTGAGTCTCCCATGAGACTCATTGGTTAGTATTGTTCCTACTGTATTGTATATACTTTCCTTATTTCTCACTCCTTGTATATAGTTTCATTTTCATGTTGTTTGTACATAGCTTATATATAGAAAATACAAAATTATTATAATATTTAAAACACACAAAAACATTTAAATATTTACTCCAAAAATTTATAGATTGTATGTATTGCCATGTTTACATTTATTATATTTTCCCGACACTACATATGCTATCTATCTTAGTATAGTCAATTTTATCATACATATGCTTCACATATTATTATCGGGTGCTTGCATATTGCTACAAGACTTAGGTCCACTACACTAATCTAGATTTTATATTATCTACCCACTAGGGGCATATACATAGATACACGAGTTCTTCATTTGATATATTCACCCATTTGGGGGTAACTTATACACAGTTTCGATTACCAGGTTACATATTTCTAAACTCTACATCACAAATTTAACATTGTTATATCTTGATATTGATCATGTTACAATTACCCAATTTTTTTTTTGCTACTACTACTTTAGACTCAGTAAATGTACATCTTGGATCTTACACAAATTTGTATTACATGTTCATGCATACTTTCATTTCTAGCTTTCATAGTTTATACTTGATTATATCTCTATGCTTCTTCTATTCGAGTTAATTTGAATATGCCATTGCTCTTTGGAGTTACACCACTTTTTTTTGCAAATGTATGTTTTGGACATGTGCCCATGTCCTTGTGTGTGTTTTCATGATTGTGTATTTAAACATTTGAACATGTTCTTCTATGTGGCTCTAAGCCAACTTAATTATTGTTTGTGTATGTATACATTTGAATATTTCCTTGTATGTCTTGCTTTCTTAGATTTAGTGACATGTGCCCATGTCCCTTGTATTGTGGCCTTTTTGCCTACTTTGCATGCCTCATGTGTGTTATATGTATGCTTTCTTGTATGCATCATGGTCATGACACTTGTCTCTTAATTTTTACACACTCCAGTTTTAGATGACATAAGGGACCTCATGTATCTCCCCTTACTACTTGGATGTCATGATGGACATCATGACTCATCCCCCTAGGTAGCTACTTAGTTATTACTATGATATGTTGTTCACATACATTGCTATATCTATCTTGAAAGCCTTATGAAAGTTAGACATAATATACATCACACATTAAAAAATTATGCTCAAATTATCTTACATTTTAATGTTATGTATACACATTATATTATTTTATTATGTAGATATATCATATATGCTTTGGCTAACACCCATTTTGTAGAGCTTTTTATTTTAAGGATAGTTCTTTCATAGGTAAAACAACTCTCCTCAAAAGAGAGGGAATTTATAGGGGTTTTTCATAGAGATTAGGCTATCAAAAATGCACTCACAATATAATTTTTAGCACATATGATCAAATTATAGAAATCAGACTCAGGTAAACATAGTGGGAAATAATGACACAAAGATCATTTACAAATGCATATAAATCATAACAGTTAGATATTAATGCCCAAATTGGGACACTATTACCACATGTCACTACTATCCAAGATATGGCACTATTATCCAAGATATGGTGCTACTATCTAGTAGCCTTAATTTCAAAAAATTCTATATTAGATAGAAAAATACATCATGTATAGTCTTGGTTTGTACAAGTTTAGTTATATATTTACCAGTTTTGCTTAGTTTAGCTTAGATTTCGACTAGTTTTTTCAGATTGGGGGCATCATGCACAGCATGACCATTCCCATTTTTAGTTCACACACTTAGATATATTTTATTATGACTCAGTCCAAAATCCGTATGCTCAATTATTAAATTTGGGGGAATGTGCACAACACATTATTTATGTATGGTCACTTATACACCAATTGATTAGATGGAATGAAAAACTCCATGTAATTCTTTATGATGTACACATCAGACACCGTATTCTAGGTTACACACTAGATTCATGCCTTACTCCATTTGTAGTGGTTGGAATTTCCAAGTAGCCTAATATACTTGAGTGGCTGCAGAGCTGACATGTCTAGTTAGATATCTCTAGTTAGAAATTTCCAATTACATCACATAATTTTGGTTTCAGATGCATTTACTACACATGGGTAGGAAATGATGGAGCTATATCTACTTGAGTTATTGAACCACCTACATGAGAGGGTAAGACACACCATCAGTCTAATCCAAGCTATTCAAAAGTAATGATGCACCAAACATGAGTGGGCAATGATAGAGTCAAAATTGGATTGAGTTCTTGAGCCACTAACACATGAGGATTGAAGAAACCATCAATTCAGTCCAAAATATTCACCAATTAGTCACTATATACATGCACACACACATGTTGTCACCATGTTTATGAATTAGTTCATGTACCCAATGATGTGTATTCATTCCTTTTCTCTCTCTTATTCCCTTACTTAGTTTTAATTCTTTACTCAGTTTTTTCTTTGCTTTTGATATCTCTTAAGGATTGATCTATGCATGTTTCACTTATATGACATGTAATGGAGCATGCTTCACATACTCATATCTAGATTCATGGGCTTCACCTCTTAGGTAATCCCAAATAAGCTTATTTTTTATTTATCCTAGTCATTTCACTTTATTGCATATCTATAATAAAGGGGGTAAATGGAATCACCTCAAAATGACATTTGAGTGATACTTGAGACCACCTATCCATAGCTTAGCCCTATACCTATCTTAGAGCCTATTTTCACACTTATCCAACCTTTGTGTGGACCATAGTCATCCCTAATAATCCCTAAAGTAGTTCCAAACCCTCATTCTTACATCCTCACCCTTTGTGCCTTAGGTTATACCACCTGGACACTAGTGCCATAATAGGGACAATAGTGCCACATGGTGCCATGTCCCAATTTTGGCATTACTATTCTTTCCCTTATTTTTTCACAAATAGATATATTTTCAAATCTTAGACCACCTAGGGTAGGCCTATACCTCTTTTATCACCCACACAAGAACCAAAACAATATATATACATGACTTGTAGCCCTCTAACCACTAGATGGAAAATGAGATGCAAATTACACATACAAACTTAGATTAAGTTATGTACAATTAAGGTTATAAATCCTTATTTTGCCCTAATTCTATATACAACCATCTAAACATTCCTAAGCTTAGATTACTCAGATTTCCAATATCAAGAACATTCAAAGCACTTAGGTCTACAATCATACTAGCTTCACTTGCACTTACACTAACACATAGGTGGAGAGAATTGCATTGAGATTGATCCCTTTTCAAAGTATTAGTATGTAGGCAACTCTCATCATAGTGGCGTGTTGAGGATGTCTAGCCTACCCCACTAAAAACATACTTTACTACTTATATCAACCAAATACCCTAGTAACATGGATGATTAGGGTTTTCTCACAAAATCAATTAAAACATGTCATCTATAGGGTCCCATAACTCATACACCTAAGAACAGGCTTGGCATACCCAAACATAAGTGTACCTAAAAGCTCAAAATAGTTATGTACAAAGGACACTACTACCAAAATAAGGACACTAATGCTACATGGTACTACTATCTAATTAGGGTGTTATTATTTGAAAGGTGTTTTGACACCCAAATCCTATTTGCAACACTCAGAATAACCTCTACCTCAATTTTCAACCTCTAGATCATCCTTCTTAGTCATTTTATAGATAAGGTCTCATTTAGATTATTTACTTCTATTATTACAAAGGTCAAGTTTAGCTAATTCTATAACATATCAGTTACTATATTTATTGCATATTTCTACCCTGATTTACTATACTCAACCCCTTAACAACATATGATTTGAATTATTCTAAGTCCTAAAAGGATAAAACAAAGTGAGATTTTTAGATCTCCAAAACAAGAGAATAGGAACCCAAAATTAGATTATAAAAATTCATAGTGGGAAAAATCATAGCTTTCATAGGCATAACCATTTTTCCCATTGTTGAGAGTGTGCATTTTGAAAATCTCTTTATTCACCTTAATTGTTTTGGATTTTATTCATCTCTCCTAGAATTTTTATAAGGTCTATTTTGGCCAATTATCCCCATAATTATAAAAATCCATGTATTCTTATAGAACCCTTTATTTTCATTTATTACTTATTCTAGAGTATTATTTATTGCAAAAAATGTTTGATTTTATTGTTTTATTATGTTAAATCTAATTAGGCTTAGATGTAATGTTTATGGGTTTTAATGTATTACATTTTGATGTAAAACCACTATTCCCATAAAATACTTTGGTCAACCTGTGCTCTCTTACACCCCTTATGGTTAAATATTTCTTTCATTTTGGAAGATTTGATTGTTCTATGGTTTGTTCTATTTGTGTGAAATCATTAGCCCTAAATCTCGTGTGATCTTGTTAAACCCTAGTGTGTTGTTCTTGTATATTATTCAAACATTAGGTTATTTACATGTTTCATTTGTTTTATATTATGATACCTAAAGTGATAAGATATACAGATCCTACTAAGAAAAGTTTTAGATTAAATTACAATCACATTAATTATCTTGAATTTTCATTGGTAAAATATATAATTTATTTTGAAAAGAAAATGGTATCTCTCAATGATGTTGATGTTCCTTTTATATTGCTTCCATTAGTATAGTTTGATTATTTAACATCAATATTAGTGTCAAAATCATGTGTTTTTTTGTCTATAATATTTTTTAATAGCTGACACAAATTTTTATTTTGGTGCTACTCGTGTCAGGATAAGGGACAGTAACTAACAATTTATTATCATGGAAATATAATGGGATAGTTTAGTGGAAATGAAAACCATTTTGTTTATCATGAAATTTATATTAGTAAATTCACATTCTAAATTAGATTGGAAAATATGCACAACATGTGTGATCCCATTATTTACATCAAATCTCATGTCAGGAGTTGCATCATATAGGTTTGTGTCAATAGTTTTAGGTGTGAAATATGATGCTAATTGCATTAAACATTAGAAAATTGAAAAACAATAATGTGTTTGTCATATATATATGTTGATTAATTACGTAATAAAGATGGTTTTTATCATTTATAGATGAGGATGATGGTAAGGATGATGATGCTAACAATTATAATAAATCACCATTAATTTTTCATTAATATAATATTCATAAAATAATATATTTATTTAAAAAAAAAAACATACAATCCACAAATTATAGTTACAAAAAAGAGCATAATAATCAATTAATATTTAAAAGTAATGCATAATAATATTATAACGATCATAATGTAAGTGTTATGAATCAATCAGTACTTATTAAACATAAACATCAATTAAAGTTTTAGGAATTAAAAAATCCATAAAAATTATCATTTAAATCTAGTTCGAATTATCCTCCTCCTACAAAACATCACAATCATAGTAATAGTCATTGTCATCATCATCAACATTACCATTGTCAAAGTCTTCATGATCTTAAAAAAATTATTCTTACTAATTGATTTTTTTTCCAATGTAACTTAGTCCCTTTAACATATAGATTTGATTAAAATTTCAAATAAATTTATCAAAATCTACATTTGAATTTATATAATTTGATTTTTTTTGAAATTTGAAGTATGAAAATTTATCATTTAAGAAATTAGTAATTACTTGTAGGCCTCTTGTTACATCGATGAAATGAATATGGATTCCAAAAATTCTATCATTTCCACCTAAATGTTATCTTTTGGTGGTGACATATATTGAATTTTGTTTTCTACAAATAGAAAAACAAAACTTTTATGAATAATTACTTTAAAAAAAGGAAACAACAAACTATAAGTATATAATTATATATAAAAATGTACATACGATTTTATGCCAATTTGACGTAACCCTTTTCTTTTGATGAAATATATTCCTTCTCCATAGACATGCACTCAAATATCATTTATTGAATAAGTATTAAAAATAATTTTTAGACTACATAACTATAATAAAAAACATAAAAACTAAATAGAAACAAGGACATGCTATGATAAAACTAATAAAATGGCTAAGACTCCATTTAGGACATTTTCCATTATGTGTTGTGTAACTCAAATCATTTCAGTCTATTTCATTGGTACATTTCATTTCATTTCATTTAAATAGTTACATTTCATTTCATTTTCATCTATCTTTTTCTTGTTTCCCATCCACTTTTCAATCATGTTTCTCCACCCTAACCTTATGTAATGACTTGTATAAATATTCTTCCATTGTTATTTAGGTTTATCATTGATTTTTATATATGCCACATCCCTTGACCTACTAAGGGTGTTGATTATTATTTTGAGTGTCTTCTTAATTATGATAGATTTCCCATAAAATGATACCATTCTATCATAAGCAATGTTTTTTTATTATTAAGTAAAATCTTGTCAATCTATATGGCTTAACTCATTGTAAATGCTAATGTGCCTAATCACTTATTTTAAGTAATATATAATTATTACATTCTTTATATTTCCACACATCATCACTATCCTTTAACCTAACAAGTGATTTCCCCCCCTCTCATGCAAGCTTACGTGATAATTAAAGGGAAATGTAGAGGGTATTTATTAGTGTAGGTTTTTTATACCATTATATGGGTTTTCATACATATGTTGTTTAGCTTGCTTAGGTATTATAATAGGTCATTAGGAAAATATGGAATAATCTATTTTATAATTTTGGATTGTAAACCCACCTTTTCTTTAGTGGTATTTTCTCTATAAAGGTATCTTTCCTAAAGTTGTTTTGGATAATACTCATAATTCAATCTTTGATTGTTAGAGTCAATCTTCTCATTTCTCATATTTGATTTCACATAAGACCATCTCTTTTGCATATTTCATTTTGGAATTTTATAGGTATTCATGCATTCATTTCTATCTAGTTCCTAACCTTCAATTGTGGCCCACTCTGACATGGTATCAAAATGATTATAGTGGTTGAATGCCATAGCTTCTATTATGAAATATTGATATTTTTAGCTTGCATGTCAAAAATCTAGAATTATTTGATCTTGCATATTGTAAATGCACCATTTATCATATTTTTCTCTTCTTTTATGGTCCTGGATTTTGATAATCCAGATTTAGAAAAAGAATAAGGAAAAAAGACATATTTTTAGGTTATATTTTTTTGATATTTTTTCACAAAAATGACCATTTTCTTATTGAAATCATAAGGTGTCAAAACCCTAGGATCAATTGTAAACATGATCTAGCTTTGTGACAACCGATTTCAACATTTTTAGAGGGTTTGATGGTGTTTTCTTAAAACTCACATAAATTTACATGGTAAGAGAGTAGAAGGAAAAAAACATTTCTAGATTTTTTTAGGTTTCTCAAGAAACTTAGTGTGTCCTACGTGATTTTTTAATTGTACTACTAGATCCCAAGTTTTTACATGTTTATAAGGCTAGGTAGAATTATGACCTTGCATGAACATCCTTGGATTCTAACACCTGTAGGGGCACCTAACATAATATAACCCTTATTTGGACACTCATAAAAATATGACCCCCATCTAGACACCAGTTAGAATTCAACATGTACTTAGACACCCATCATAATTTGACCTCTTTTTGAACATTGGTTAGAATCTAACCTTTCCTTAGACACTAGCCATAATCTGACACTGATAGAACCCGATGCCTACCCAAATAGTCAGTGAAACTTGACCCTTGTTGCACTTATCTTAGGGAATATTCCATAGTCATATGGGATTTTAGCCTTTGATCACAACCAACCAAAGGGGGTTTAATTTTTGTTTGATAAGTTGGGTCCAAATTTTCTACAAGCACAAATTTTTGCAAGGTGGAGTTTTTTTAAGAACTTCAAACTCACATAACCTTCAGTAGGAAACTCCTTTTAAAGTGATTTTTTTTTAAAAATGTGAGTTTTTTGATCTCTACACATTAGTTTTATTCTCAAGCTTTATAGAATTGAACCTTTTTTTTAACTTTAGGTGGGTTGAATTTCTTTGTCTCTTTTACACTATCATTTCTACACATTCCTCCTTATTACAATATGGATCAAAATTTGGTTCCACTTCTTACACCATTCAACTATCATGAGTGTAAAACCAAAGTAAAAATTTACTTGATGAGTAAAGGCTTACATTGAATCATGATGGGTAGAAAAATAAAACTAACACTAGATGCAAAGAAGATGATGTGGTTTAACAAATTTGATGAGGCCTATGGTCTATTATGCTTATCAATTTCTCCCAATTTACTCATTCACATTGAATCTAAAAATATTCTTAATAATGTTTGGACCATATTGAAAAAAATATTTGGGAAGTAGGATGTAATGATGGGTCATGAACTAGAGAATAAACTCATCAATTTGAACCTAGATAACTTTGACATAATACAAGACTTCTTCACCAAATTCAAATCACTTATGTTGTAGTGGAAATTGTGATGTATAGACAAAAAGGATGAAAACTTGATCATTTAAATCATTTAAAGATTGGGTTCTGACTATTATATTTTTCATTTCTATCTTCCATGCCACCAATCATTCCATTGGAGTTATATGGACCATGCCATCCTTGAATGATTTTGCTCTTGACTTGACTAAGGAGCAAGATACAATTATTTATATGGTTACAATGAAGTAATCTAAATCACATGCCTTAATTGTGAGTACTGAAAAACAGAAGGATTCTAATAGTAAGGAGAAGAAATAGAACAAGAAGGACCAAGAACAAAGGGTTAAAAAATTGATGTTAAATCCAAAGAATCAACTGAGACCTCCTCTTCAAGTGGGAAACCCAAGAAAGAGAGGCTCACATGTGCCTAATATAATAAAATTGGGGATGTTAAAACCAAATGTATGAATAAATAAATTGACCAACTGAAAAATATGCTTGATAAACATAACGTCAATGTCCTAGATTTAATCAAACAAAGTTCATCAACACATGAGTCTTCTATGGAAAAATACAATAATAAGGGAAAAGGTAAGGGTAAGGCCCTTATTTAAGTTGCATCCCAACCTTCCACATGGGTGATTTATTTTGGTGCCTCACATCACATGGCTTCATCACATGATCTTTTCTCATCCTTGGAGCCCTGTTCTATGGCTTGCATTTTGATAGGTGATGATACTTCTACAAAAGTTTGTGGGAGAGGGTATGTTGAAGTGAGAGATGAGACATTTCAAGATGTTATGTGTTACCTCATTTTCAACTATTATTATATCTATTTATCCGATCACTCACATCAGTTTAGGTAAGAGATTTGAGTTCACACCTGATTCTATGGTTATTAGAGAATTGCACAATAATGCTATAGTTATAGTTGGGAAAGTAGATCACTAGTCACAGTTGTATACTTTCCCAAAATTTTATCTTGATCAACCCTCTAATTATCTACTCACTCATACAAATGGGGTGAGTAAATTATGGCATGTGTGATTTGACCATCTTAACTATCACTACCTGGTTCAACTTAGTCATAATGACATGGTTTTAGGGGTACCTCATGTCTATTTTTTTGATGGTGTTTTACAAGTGTACATAATTGGTAAGCATATTGAATAGAAGTATGGCAAAGGACAATCATGGAGAGCTACATAAATTTTGGAGCTAGTCCACAGTGATATTTTTGGTCTTTTTTTATAGCTTTCATTTAACAAGACCAAGTATATTCTTACCTTCATTGATGTTTTTTCAAGGTATACATGGGTGTATTTTTTTAAGTAAAAGTATGAGGTATTTTATCACTATTAGAAATTTAAGGCCCTTGTAGAAAAATAGTCAATAAATCCATCAATATTTTATGCATAAATAATGGTGGTGAGTATGTCAACCATCATTTTAAGTAATTCTATACTTTAGAAGGGATTGAATTATAATATATAGTTCCATATAATCCTTAACAAAAAGGTGTTGTAGAGAATAATAATTGGCCATTAAAATAAATTGAAATTCATATGTTACACTCCAAGTATCTTGCACCTCAATATTAGGCTAAGGCCATCAATTACACTTTTTATATCTAGAACAAGATTCCTCATAAAACATTGAAATGAGTCATTATTTTTGAAGCATGAAATAGTCAGAAACCCATAGTTAAGCACTTTAAATTATTTGGATATCTTACTATGGCACACATTCATAATAAGAAACATAAGTAAATGGAACCTCAGAGTTAGACTTGCATCTTTGATAGATATCATGAGGGGTGTATAAGGATACAAGCTTCTCCATCCCACCACTCATGAGTTTTTCATTGAGATAAGGGCTCATTTTTAGGAGGGTCCTTAAGACTCCACACTTGACACTTATCCCTCTTCCTTAGACTCACTAGGATTTGATGATAGTTTTGATGATTCAGATATGATTAACTTCTTGATGATCTTGATTCTTCTTCTAGTTATATTGATGAGAGTAGTGATGAGGCCTCACCTTCTCCCTCTCCAAGTCACTTTTTAGAGTATGAGGAATATCTTCCTAACTCTCCAACTTCTGGTCCTCTTTGGTCTAGACAAAAACTACAAAGTGATGGACATTGGGTTGGAGATCCATTTGACACCAAGAAGGCACATTCATAGTTCCATAATTTCCCACATACATTCATTGCATCTATTTTAAATCCATAATCATTTCACGAGGTATTTGGCACTCCTATGTGGGATACTACTATGAAAGAGGAGTATGGTTCCTTATTTAGGAATAACACTTGGGATTTAGTCCCTCTTCTTAAGGGAAGAAAACTTGTTTTAAGTAGATGATTTATCAAATAAAATTTGTTATAGATGGGTCCATAGACAATTTTAAAGCATGTATGATAGAAAAATATTTTTTTTAGGTACTTGACATTTATTAGACCAAGACTTTTTACCTAATTATAAAAGTGAAATAAATCCAACTCACTCTTTCCATTGATATATCAAATCATTGGGAAGTTCATCATATTTATGTGAGGAGTGATTTTTTCATGGTGACCTCAAGGAGGAGATATACATGGAGCAACCATAATGTTTTTTGAAAGATTCTTCCTTAGTTTGTAAACTTCAAAAATATATCTATAACATCAAACAAGATTTTTAGTCTTGGTATGCCAAGATGTACTTGTTTCTTATTTTGGTTAGGTTCATTATATGCCATTTTGATCTTAATGTATACATTTTGTGGTAGGATGACTCATTTTTGATTCTAGTTCTCTATGTGGATGACCTTATGATCACAGGGAGTTATTCATCATTCATTGTAGTGGGGAAAAATACCTTGTCTGGTAAGTTCTCAATGACTAACTTGGGCTTGTTGCATTACTTCATTAGGATTGAAATTTCTTAGTTTGACTTCATGATAACTATTGCACAATCCAAGTATGATCTTGATTTACTTGCATAGTTTAACATGGCTAACTGTAATCCAATTCCAACTCCCTTTCTATCTAGTGTGAAGTTTGAGGTTGAATTTCCTTTTCCTTTGGTTGATAATACCTTGTATTGACAACTTGTTGGTGGTCTTATCTATATTACTCACATTAAACTTGATATTTCATATGTAGTGAACATGGTCTCTATATTTATACAATAACTACATGAGTTGCACTAGAAAGTAGCTAAGTGGATTCTCCACTACATTTAGGGTACTCATAATTTTAGGATTCAATATGGAACATGCATTGACATTGACTTAATTTGGTATACAGATTCAAATTAGGCTGGTAATATTTAGAATCATAAGTGTAATTTAGACTATAGTTTTTCCATTGGTTTAGGACCAATTAGTTGGTCAAGCAAGAAGTAAAATGCTATTGATTTATCTTATATAGAGGAAAAATACAAATGAGCTGTTAATGCTGCCACTAAGTCTATTTGGATTTAAGGGATTCTCACTAAGTTTGTTATCCAATTTTGATGACCAACAATCATCTTCTATGTCAATCAAATTACCATCAATACTTATAATAATTTGGTCTTCCATTAGTAGACCAAGCATATTGAGATACACATACATTTCATTTAGGAGCTTATTCATGAGCAAGTCATTATTCTCTATTTATACCAGACTATAGAGAATTTTTTTGATATATTTACGAAACCCTTTACTGATAAAAAGTATTTTCATTTGTGGACTCTTCTTAAGGTTTGGGCATCTCCAACATCATCATTTAGGGGGGATTTTTGGTTCCTTTCTTCTCTCTCTCTACTTAGGGGGTCTTCTCTCTATTCTTCTATGGATATTTTATATGTACTTTGGTAATTAATCATGCCTTGTTTCCTAGATTCAATTATTCTATCCACCTAAGCTACACTTAAGGGGTTTTAGTGTAGGTTTTTTAATACCATTATGTGGTTTTTAATACACATGTTTAGCTTTCTTAGATGTTATAATAGGTCATTATGAGAATATGGCTTAACCTATTTTATAATTTTGAGTTTCACACCCACATTTTCTTTAGTGTCCTTTTGTTTCCCTATAAATATAAATTTCCTAAAGCTATTTTCGAAAATTCTCATAATTTAATCTTTGATTATTATAGACAAACTTCTCATTGCTCATGTTTTATTTCGCTTCTACAACAAACTATCTCTTCTGCATTTTTCATTTTACATGTTATAGAGATTCATGCATTCATGTCTATCCACTTCTTGATCCTCAATTATGGTCCACTCTGATAGTATTAAGGACTTAGATTCATTTCTTGGTGGAGAATGGAGGTTATCATTTATTTTTATCATCTATAAACCTAATACTTTTTGTAATATTATTTGGTGCAAAGAGACATGCTAAAACTTAATCATAATTTTTGGATGTGTTTGTAAGAACCATAAAATAAGAGCCTTGTCTTAAAAAACAAAGACACACACACACACACACACACCCACACACACACACACACACACACACACACACACACACACACACACACACACACACACACACACACACACACACACACACAACCAATAGCAAATTAAAAATGGCATCCCAATGATTTTTTTAAAATTAAAACTAAATGATTATTAATGCAATAAAATCCCAACTAAAATAGGGAGATCCCCACTATATCATATTTAACAAAAAAAACATAAATAGAATAAATAAATAGTGAAAACAAGATAATGTCATTTTCCTTGATTCTTTGTCTACATCATCACTTGGTTCTCTTTATTTCATTCTTATATTGCATTTAGTTCTCTTTCCCCTTCCATTTTATTTTCCATCATGCAATTTTTTTGTTGTCTGTCATCTTATGCTTATGTAGGAAGATCTTGAAGAAATACTTATGGATCTAAAACAATATAATAAGTTTAAGAAAGGTCATACATAAATAACACTTGTGTTTTCAAAGTATTATTTCCCCCCTCTCCTACAATTCTTCAAATACAACACATTATAATAAGTCAATCAAAACCCTAATTTTGTTTTACACTTATATGAATTTTGTTATATCTAAGTCTAATGAAACCTTATACATAATTGTGTGAGTTATTTACATCAATTGATACTATTTGAACTAGATTTAAATTTTAAATTGAATTAACATATTTTGTATATGAAAATAATTTTTTTTATATTAACATAGTGTATTAAATTAAATGATAGTATGAATGAAAGTAAACCAATATTATTGTAAATTTTTGAATTGTAATTTAAATAGATAATCAAAGTGCATATATAGATGATCAACATTATTTAATATAAATTAAAAATAAAGTTTATTAAAATATTAAGTACTAAATAAAGTGATTATGTACACTTTATGTGATAAATATTAAACATGATGTATTTAATTAATTAATTTATTGATTTATGTCACTATTTTCAAGTTTTTCATACAATAGAACAAGTAGGATTTTCACACAAATGAGGTAGATGTGGTTATATTCCATGCTATGATTTTCAGGGAAGTCAATCCATGATTATCCCAATCTAGGAAAATAATTGAAAAATAGGATCTATGATAGAAATAAATGGTACATGTAATGTTAATGGCTTTGGAAAATAATGATTTAGGGGAGTGACACTAGACATGTTAGTAAGTTCATATGTTATTCCAATGGATCTTCTATGTGGTTGTTAGGGTGTAGGAATTTTTGAGTTGTGAACATGTAGTCTACATGGTGGTAGTGGTCGAAGTGATGGTGTTAGAGATGAAATACATATCTCAATGGGTCCTCATTACCATGAAGAGAAAATAACATTGTAACACAAGAATACAAAAATTCTTCATTTTTTTTGAAAATTTCATCTTGATCATCCAATTTGCATAAAATAATTAGAACATATTATAATTAAAATTATTTTACATTAAAAAACCATAATAACTATATTTTACATTAAAAACCCATAATAATGTATTTTTTTAAAATAAAGCAATACACAATTGGGGTGGAATAAGCCTCATGCAAGGAATTGTGTCCATATAATGTCAATTTGTACTCAGTGTAAATGAAATTACTATACCACTAAATTAGAATCATAACAATAGATAAAAATATTTTTCATATCCTAGTTTCTCGCCCTAATAATATACATACAACACAATTGTAATAAGATTTGCTTGTTATTTTTCTGGGTTGTATTTATTGTTTCAAAAATAATTCTACTTGTCTTATGAGTTAACTACATTTAATGAGTTTTTAAATAACAACCTTAGTGATTCATTCTGTATAATTAACTACAATTAATTTTTTTAGCAGTTTATATTTTATATTTCCTGTTCAAGTGATGTTGATTCTTGTTTGCATGTTGTAGGTAGTATCATATAATGGAATGAGCTAGATGTGAGGGAAAAAGAGTTTAACATATAGAAGACACAATGAAATACATGTATATATAGGTATAATGAATGAGATTGTACACACCCAAATTCTACCACATTTAGTGTTGTAATTAATTTTCCTCAATATCATCACACTAACCTAACCACCACCCCAAATTTGAATTTTATCCTAAGGTCCACTAATATCACTTCCCTCCTATTTTTAAATAATTAAATAATACATATTAATTAATTAATAATGCATACATAATTACACAAAACTAATTAAAATTTAGAATTTACAAGTCACCAAACATCTTCCACATTCATCTTAGCTAAATGTTGAGTCTTCCAACCACTTCATTAACTTTCTCAACCAATTGTTGAGTCATCATTTAACCTTTCAACAAACGTGAATATTGAATCAAAAAATCATGTTCTTACATTGTTAAGATTTCATTTGCATTTGAAATTGAATTAAGCATTCACATACACTCTTACACGAGTAAATTAAAGATAATCTAAGGAGAAGACATCACTTTTTTTGGTAAGATAGAAAGTAAATTACTTATTTGTATTATTCTTTTATGGTAGATCTATCTAAGGTTTTAGATTAGTCTTAAAATAAAAATTAAATTATTTATTTGTGTTCTTAGTTGCAACTTCTAATTTATAGCTATCACATTCTGGCACGCTTGGTGGGACTCATTCTCAATCATATTTCTAACTTTTTTATTATTTATTTTGAAGTTTTAGGTAAAATTTCTCTTTTTTTAAATTGCTATGTAGGTTTTAGGCTGATTTAGATATAAATTTTTTTTGCTATTTTTTCCTTCCAAAGCAATTTATTTAATACACAACTATTAAAGTGGCTATAAATTTTAATTTACACTAGATTTTTCTCTTTTTTTTTAAGGTTACTTCAACTTTAGACTAAAAATATTATCAAAATTTCATGAAAAATCAAATTGTAATTTATGAGATATTATCACAATCGTGACTGTTGTTTTTATTTTATTTATTTATTTTTATTTTTTATAGTGTGATTAATAAATCTAAATTATTTTTATATTAGTTTGGGTTTTTATAAATTTTAAGTTTGCATGATTTTTTTTAACATTCTAACTTATAGGAAACATTTGTCAAAGACTTTATTCAAAAATACTAACAATTTTATGTAGAAGTGAAAACCAAAACACAATTTTATTTTGAAATTTTAATCATTTCTTTCATCTCATGATTTTTTTAATTAGTTATTTAATTAATTAGGTTTAATATTTGAAAATTTATTTATGAATGTGATAAAAAGTTGTGAATGTTTTTTCCTCTCATCACATTGGTGACGATCCTTGGAAATGAAAAATACTTATTTTAATATTTTGTAGTCCAAGAATTGGATTAAATTATGATATTTATTTACACAACATTGGTGGTGATTGTTGGAAATCAGAAATAATCTGGATTTTTATTTTATTTTTCTACAAGCTCAATCAACCATGTATTTCATCACAATGAGGTATGTCAAACTTCATGTACGAGTGGGGTATATAAATTGAGGATCAAATATTTCAATTTATTAAGAGGCTGTGTGTTTTAAGTACACCATGATATGAGGTATTTTCATCTTCTAATAATTAAGGTTTAGTTCATATGTGCCCACTTCATTTTTAGGATTTCAATAGAGTGTCTCTAAAAATTAGACTACCTTGAAGTCTATTTTTTTAGAGACACTCTATTGAAATCCTACAAATGAAGTGGGCACATAGGGACTAGAATTTTTTTACATCTCATTAATCAAATTATTCCATGGTCTTGGGTCTCATCATATGAAAATGTATATAAAAGACATCCCATAGTTAAACTTGTGAAAGCTATAAGCCTTAAGAATCCATTCATCTATTTTACTTGTGGTGTACCTAATATGAGAGTATCACTTAGGGACTCATCATATGAAAATGTATATAAAAGACATCCCATAGTTAAACTTGTGAAAGCTATAAGCCTTAAGAATCCATTCATCTATTTTACTTGTGGTGTACCTAATATGAGAGTATCACTTAGGGAAGTTACTCTCAATATACCCTTGAAATTGAGTTTAGTGGGCTATGGTTATGGAACTACCTCCATAGTCAACTCTCTCAAATATTAAACAAAAATTATTCAACAGGTAAGCAAGTATACATGAGATCCCATAAGTCACTAAAGACTCTTGCCTATTTTTTATCCTTTTCATGTGATTTTCATGGTATTTGTTTAGTTAGAGATTATTATTTATCTTTGTTTTTTCATCTCCTTGTGAAAAACTTATAATTTAAATTTTTTTGTGTATTAAAAATCAATGTTTGAAAAGGATATTTTATTAGTTTTCAAAGAAAAAACCTTATTTTTTCAAATTGATCAAAACTTTGTCCAAATTAGCTAAGTACAGACAATTTGAGTAACCTTGAAAAACATTTATATTTTTAATTTGGAGTCATTTTTTGAGTTAATAAAATAACATTTATGTCATGTCTCCAATCATTGGGCATCAAGTCTATGTAAAAAATCCTCAATATAATCCAAATAGAAAAGAACACTTTGTAAATGACCCTTTCCATTTTGAGAATCAAGAACATGTTGAGGTCAATGACATTGATAACCTACCCATCCAAAATGAAATTGAAGTTTATGTTAATATATCTAAGGAACCACCATATCAAGTTACTGATTACCTTTTAGAAAATAAAAATCAAGTCTTGATACACCTTCTAGATCTAGGAGTTAAGTCCCACCCAATTTTGCTCCTAATAACTTACCTAGTTTAATTGATAGAAATAAATACATCCCTCCTAAATAAGATAAAATCCCACATAGTACCTCCTGGGTAAGGATAAAGACTTTATAGATTCATCGAATGAAAATATTGAAAGTGTCTCCCGTGCTTATGTAGATAAGATAAAATCAGTATTAGATAACACATCACAATGTATACACCCTAAATTGGTCAAGCAACCACACATATCATTTATTTTCATAGTACTTTTATAGGAGATTCTAACTGGAGAATATAAGTCTTATTCACATCTAGCCATGTCTTTTTGTTTGATTTGCCTTGGTCTTATTTCATACCCTAAACACCTTTTTGACCATTCTCACTCATTCATAACCTTCCAGACTTAACCATTACTAACCCAAGTTACTCTTTACATGATTATTCCATCCCCCTAGGTCCTAAAACCTCCAAAAAATAGTGCCCAATTAGGACTACAATGTTGATACCCAGGGTGCCCAATTTCTGGTCCTATTGTTTAAGTGTAAATTTAGTTCCAATGGTCAGTTTCTCCTGCTTCATAAGTCTTAACCCTTTTCTTAGTTTTGTCCTTAAGTCTTCTAATGTCAAAAAAATATGAATAAAAGCTCCAAAATTTAAAATAAAGAGTCTCTTATATAAAGGACTTCACAAGGCATTTTATATCTAGCACTTACTACTTTGGCACAATAGGTAATTACAAAATTAGTCAATAGTATAACTCAACATTCAACATCACACATAGACTTGCATGCTTGATAAAAGAGGGGCCTAGGAGAAATTCATTCTTCCATCTATTATGTGTGTTGATTATGCACATTTCCTAAGGGAGAACTACATCATATTTGAGACCCTAGCTTAAGGGTTAATGTAGGTAGTAATTAGAACAATAGGGGTTCTTGATTGTGTGATCATTCTTTCCCTAACCTAGTTTTTTCCCCTTTTTCCTTTAATGAATTTTTTGTTTGTATGTGTGTAGGTGAATATAAGGTTTTGAATATTAAAAAGGACCTACAGTGAGCTTCCAACACTTTTAGGCCTTGATATTTCATAGACAGGGTCACACAAACTTGGTGAATAAAACCTAAACAACTTAGATCTTTAGGAAAATAATGTCGGGGTAGGACTACAACACTGAACACTAGGGTGTCCTATTTTTGATGCTTATATCCTTTCATAGAATGAAATATAGATCTAGGTTCTAGATAATGCCCCAGTCCTGTGTACAAGTTTTTAGACTTTGAATCATTTGAATCATCCTATTTTTATAGATAAGTACTTTTCTCCCTTGTGGAAACTAATTTGATCAAATTGATGTAAAACTGTATTTTACTACATTTGATTTTAATTTTCCCCATACTCCAGACTCTTTATTATTTAGGAACTAGACCCTAGATTCCCAAAAATAATAAAACACTTGGTGAACCCTACCTACTTCAAAAAAATTTAAAACCCTAGGTACCCTTAGGGTTTTTCATTCATATTTTATGCAAAAATTACTTTAAAAATTTATGATTTTAGTATAAATTTTTATCTAATTATTCTATTCAAACATATTTTTAGAATTTAAATTATAGCCATAATTTTCAAAAATTCTAAAACCCTAACTCAAAACCCTAAATTTCCAAATTAGGTTCTCAAACCCCAAGTTTCCCTCCCTTACAAAATTTAAAAATTAATTTATTTTTTTTGAAAATTGTTTAGTGTGCCAAAAATATTTTCAAAATTTCAAAATTAGTAGTTATTTTGTGCAAAAATTCAATTTCAAATTTCTGATTTTTGTATCAAATTTTCTATAATTATCTTATTTAAATTAATTTTAGAATTTAAATAATAGCCTTAAATTCATAAACTCAAAAATTCTAGCCCAAAACCCTAGATTCCTAAACTAGGTCCTCCACCTTTAAACCATTCATCCTTCCAATTGTTAGAAATTAATTTTGAATTTTTTGCAAATTGTTTAAATAGTCACAATTATTTTGATAGTAGTTATTATTTCATTTATTTGATTAATATTACTTCTTCATGTTATTTATGGTGAAAGAAATAAAATGGCCACTAAGGCACTTCTTCCCTCTCATCCCATAGATAAATTTATTAATTTTTTGCATAATTATGATAATGAGTGGACAAATTTGTAAAATTGTACATTAGCTAAAAATGTGGAAATTGATTTTATTTACAATGACGATAATTACTATTGTTGTAATGAGGAATATTATCATGAATATGAAAGTGATAGTGAAGAAAAAGTAGATGCATTTTCTCCTCTCAAAGCTATCTCTTTCATCCCTTCTAAAGAGAATACTTTTGATAAATGGGAAAAATACTTCTCACCTCATTCTCCTATGCACAATGCAGAAAATGAACAAATTAGTCATGCACTTCCAAATGAACCTCTAATGGGTGATAATTTGCTTCCATGTCAACCTAATCTCTCTCTCTCTCTCTCTCTCTCTCTCTCTATCTATCTATCTATCTATCTATCTATCTATCTATCTATCTCTTTTGCTACTGCTATGTTCAAAATACAAAAATATAAATGCAATAGAATAAAATTACCAAAGCATAGTTCAAATGATGCATCTCATGCTCTCAACTCTACTTTATCTAAAGACTGTTCAAATGATAACTCTCTTACTCTTATTTCTCATACTGCAAATGAAAAAAATGCATACACTCTATCCATGGATAACATAGATACACATGATATTCTAAATTCCAATGATAACTTATTTCATATTAGAAAGGAATTAAATTCTTCTCTTACACCTCTCCCTAGTAATGATGGAAGTGATAATGAGTATGATAGTGAACATGCAAATGAATATGAGAATGAAAGTGAATATAAAAAATGATACTTCAAATTCTACTATTTCAAATGAACAAAATTTAGATTGTGATAATACATAGAATAATGATGACTATTATGCATATAGTGATGAAGAAAATGCATCTCATGCTTCTACCTCTTCTCTCACTCCTCTCAAATCTAATGCCTATCACAATGTTGCTCCTACTTTTATTCATAATTCTATTTCAAATAATGCACATGATAATAATAATATCACATCCTCTACTAAATTAACATGCAATTCACTAAAACATAAAGATACCAATGAATCTCCCAAGCCACCCCTTATTATAGTAGAACCCAGTTCTCACTCTTCACCTAAAGAGAATGGTAGCTCACATCCCTCTAGTAAGGTCCAAGTTACCATTCCTCTAAAGGTTCCAGTGAGCACACCCCATCTTTATGATCCAATTACTAAATGTAACATTCCCATGGCTAAAATAAATGATCAAATTCAAAGATTAAATGAACCACTTCAAGATACTAATATCCCTTCCCAGGAGATTATTTCATTGATACATGCAATGGGTGAATTAAAAAACCAAGTACATCTCCTTAACTTAGAAAATAAAGATTATAAGTCTTGGATAGGATGCTAATGATCTACATGGTATCCCACTTCCAAATAAATTCATAAAAGCTTTATTACCTAAGCATTTTTAGATACCATCATTTCCTCACTTTGATGAAACTGGAGATCCATTTATACACCTTCAAGCCTTTAGGAAGGCTTTGCTGTCTCATGTGAGTCCTTTGATTCTACTCAATTTATTCCAATAGACACTAGTGGGGGAAGCACATAATTGGTTCGTTCATCTACTCCCTGTTAGCTCCTTGCACACATATGATGACTTAGAGGAGACATTTATTAGATATTATATAGTAAACATGGGCCCTCATGTTACATATGAGAAACTTGTAACTTTGCATCAGAATACTTCAGAGCCAATTAGTGATTATATCTTATGATTCAAGAATCACATGCTAAGATTGATATACAAACCAACAAATCTAGAGATTTATCATATATATATATATATATATTAAGGGGCTTCATCAACCTCTCCTCAATCATCTACTATATCAGATAGAGTCTTCTTTTAGGCACTTATGCTATATAATTCTAGCTTTGGAAAAGAAATTGGGATTGATTGAGGTATATTCAGTTGATCAAATTACTCTATATTTCACATCAGTGTCTATAACTCTTAGCATACAACATCTTCCATGTCTTAAAATAGATAGGAGACCACAACCAGAAAAGTAACTAGTTAAGAACAAAGAGCCAATCTCTAAAGTACAACCTACATTATGCACTATAGAGAACAACATCAAGGTACCACTATAGTTTGATTTAGATCATGATAATCCATATGTAATATTATTAACACTCTTAGTTAAGAGGTTAATCACATTACCTTATACTCATTGACGAGATCCACATCTCCTACAAAAATAGCCACCTTGGCCCTTTTGCAACTATCATCATATCCATGGACATAAAAATAATGATTGTTATGGACTCAGATATTTCATTAATAGATGTGTTGATAATGGCATCATAAAATTTACATAAGGGACACTAAGATCTCCTCCATCATAGAACCATAAACCTCATTCCTCCATGATTGGGTCATCCCATGACATTTATTTTCAAGAATCATTGGTCACTCATCATGAAAGTAATGTAGTTTCTAGGATAGAGCCTCTGAGGAGATCTCCTATTCCACCTATTTATAAGGTTTGGAAATCAATATAGTATGAACAACCCACATATAGTAGCATAGTATATGGAATACATAGTACAATTCCATATACATATCCAACGTAGCCACAGGAACCACAACAAAGAACTACTCTAGAGAGATATTCACTACAATCAAGTTTTCAGGGTCCTATCTCATGTAGCAATCCATTATAGTTAAGATTAGCTAAACTTAAATCATAGAGTACTATTCCAGAGAGATATTCATTATAGTCAAGTTTTTAAGGTCCTATCTCACATAGCAACTCACTATGGTTAACATTAGATGAACCCCCATCACATGTTACAATTTCATCTTGATCTATTGTTCAATCATATGCATCACAGTAGAGGCCATAGGGTGTTATTTCATGTAATAATCCACTATGATTGTGAATAGATGTGCCTCCTCCATAACACATAGTTTTAGTTGCACACCCAGTAAGGTTGTATTTTTTAGAGTCTCTAAGTACAACTATAATTAGTGCATAATAGGCAATATTAGATACAACATATGTTCCCACATAGCATGAGTATTATGGGCATTTATTTAGTTATCCATTAGGGTTTAGATAATGATACTATACACATATACCTCCACTTAGTAGGTGATAATGGATCCAAAATTCTAGATACCCTTTGTATTCTTGATCTACTCTCAGGGAAGTAATACACACATCATGCTATCTTGCATCCCCACATACTAACAACTAAAATTACTAATTCTAAAATAACTATCCTTTGGAAAAACCATCTTACCAATATCCAAACCTTACCAAATACATTTTTACCAATATTAAACCCAATCAACTCATCCAAACAATTTCCCAATCTCAAACCAACTTATCAAAGTCCAGATCTTACCAAATCAACTGATCTAAACCTTTTGCCAATTTCAAATTAAATCAACTTATCTAAACAAGTTACCAATCTCAAAATCTATATCTTACTTATCCTACTTGAAAACCAATTCACTTTACCAAATCAATTTTATAAATTACAAAACCAACAAATTATTACTTACATATGATTACAAATCAAACATCACATCCAAACATATCCTAAACAAATGAATTGTATCCTAAATGCCATTTTACCAAATATATCAAAAAAATCAAATCACATATCCCAAGTACCATTTACCAAGCATATAAAACTTCAACATCAACATCAAATCAACTATTTTCAAATCAAAACATTGAAATACTAGTATATTCTAGAATCTATAACATGAATATGAGTAAATCCACACACACACACACACACACACACACACACACACACACACACACACACACACACACACACACACACACACACACACACACACACACACACTAGTTTGAGTTTGGATTTACTCATATTCATATTATAGATTCTAGAATATACTAGTATTGCAATGTTTTGATTTGAAAATAGTTGATTTGATGTTGATATATATATATATATATATATATATATATATCAACATCAAATCAACTATTTTCAAATCAAAACATTGCAATACTAGTATATTCTAGAATCTATAACATGAATAACCAAGTTTTCAAATACATAGACACTGTATCAAATACAATAAATCATGAATGAATGTCATGCCCTCACTCTCAGTCTCACTCTCTCCTCCATTACTAGTCCCATAATCTAGTCTCATGCTCGACATCCCCACACATCCTCGAGCTCCTGAATGCCTCTTACATCAAATATCTCACTGCAATAGCTGACAATGCTCCTCATGCAAGTCTACATAACACTACTAAAGATCCATATAATTATCCACAATATTCATTCTCACCATGCCACAATCAGGTGGAGGTATCCTATGCCTATCCAACTTAGCTCTCAACTCATCTCTATTTCTTACTTCCCTAACATATGTAGTTATAGCTATAGAATCCCTATAAAAAAATGAGCATAAATACTAATTTTAACCATTGCTCACTCTATCAAACCTTCCTCCATCTCATCATCAAGAACATGCTACATGAGCTCTTAGAGTGTCACCTCAATGATGGTCTCCCAGAACTTGTCATCTCCCCTCCCCACCCCAACAGGTGCCTCATCTTGTGCACATCCCACCCCACTTACACACATAAAAAGTAAACACTACATTAGATATATACTTTAAAATTAAACTAAATCACACATGCATAATTCAAATACAATCACTACTTACCTCCCATCATCTAGATCCGCTCAAGATCCTCATACATAGGAACATCTACTATATCAACAAGATACAATGGAGCTCACTGATGCCTAACCCACCATGTAGTATATGCCTCAGTATATCCCACATCATCTACATCAGGAATGTTTATAACCATATCTCATGCATCTAAAGGTAATGGTGATAACTCATCCTCAGTGGGTCTCACATGCACTCCTACTCTCACTAGTGCCCATGCACTCCTCAACCATACCCATGCTATAGGATGAACAATCTGTCAAACTCCAAACTACCTAGTCATGCACTCATACTAAAAAAGTCATACATTCCAACCCATCGGTCATGTATCCAATAATTGACCCTCATATATCTCAATAATACTCCATCTTCCACCTACCCAAGATATATTTTATAGGGCCTCCATATGATATCATGGGCCTCTAGTCTATCCAAAACTCATTTATAGTGATCTATCCCAAGAGATCAAATAGCCAAATCACTCATCTACTGCTTACCAAATGGTTGTGGAGGTTCCCAACTCTCCCTTGACAATCCAATTGGTCATACAACTATTATGTGCTCATAAGCTCAATAATGTAATAAAGTAGTTGTACCCACACCACCATTGAATGCCTCCTATGTAAATCTATATAAATATCTATATAAATGGGCAAGCATATTCCTGCCCCATGAGAACATAGTATGATATATCTCAACATTATGAACCACCTTATGCATCTTATAGGCAATAGATACTTTGTTACCTTCCACTATAATAAATAAAACTAATAGCATAGCTAACCACTTTTATAGGTACAAAACACTTGTATTCATAATAGCCAATAATAATACATCTCTATCACTACCTCTTCAATGTGTATCTAAAGGCACACCAACAAAATACAAGGATGCATGATCAATAGTTCACCACCCATATCATCCTGTAATGTCACCCATCACCCACTAACCAATAAATGCAAAATCTAATAAACATCCTCCAAGGTCACAATGATCTCCCCTATTAGAAGCCAAAATATACAAGTGTCAACATTCCACCTCTCACATAAGGTGGTGATCAAATACCTATCCCACTGCACAGTACCTAGGTCATATATTTGCCCCAATCCTGATCTATCTATCATGACTCTCTCATCAATCAACAAGGGCAACATCCTCAATATATCCATCACCTAACCTCTGTGGAACTCTCTCATGTGTACCTCACCCTGAAAACATAAACAAATAGCATATATAGCAGTTAATCATGCCAAGAAAAATAGTTAAGCAAAACAATAACATGAAATAACTCAGAAACTAAAAAACTATCCCTAGTGGAGAAAAACACTGTAGAAGGACACTAGTGTTGGACAACAACACCAAAACTTAGACAACAATGCTACATCTTAGATAAGATCATTGGGTCCAAGATAGGAGTAGTAGAACCAACCAAACATTTCCTAGACTATTTAAAACAACCTAAAAACAACAAATACATGACTTTAAATAAACAACAACTTGGTACTCTCATTACTCACTAGGGTAATATCTCTACCAGCCTAAATTTGGGCTGCCAACTGCTTAAAATGGGTCATAAAAGGTACTCATCTCCTAGGCATTTTCTCACTCTAGAGGTCCAATATCTCAAACTAGTCAATGAAAAAATGAACCCAAAGCCAATCAAAATTCCTATATCAACCAACTTTTTTAGTAAAAAATAAAACATCATTTTGCCCATAACTAGAACCCCATAGCTCCATTTTAAAAACATTTTTTTAATAGAATCATGAAAATGATACATTTGACATCATGCATGCCTTAATTTATTAATAATTAAAATGCATAATGTGGCATACACACATCCCTATACATCTTTTGTACCTTGACATATAAATTGGTACCTACAAATCAATAAATCATTCAAACAACCCAACCAAATCAATCAACTTTTCAATCCATTCAATCTACTACCACCTTGTTTTCCTACCATGGCATGAACATTTATAATCTATACTATACCCACACACAAGCTTTAGTCTGAACTAATTAAGAACACATTTCAATCCTAGTAATTCAACTCTCACCAATCAAATAAAAGACTTTTGATTTATTCACTACATGCCAACCTAGTTACTATTCATAGACCACTAGTCATCACTTTTGGCTCAACCTCCTCTATCACAAATCTCATCCCTCTCCCAAAAGGGGGGCATCATTCCTACTATCTCTACAAATTACCTAGTATCCCTATCCACTTATATAGGTAAATACACCTTGGTTCTCACACTTCCAATAGTCAGAGTATCAAATTCAGCTCAGATCAGTCAAAACATATAGTGATTCAGACTACATGGGTCACTTAGTATGGTTTTTACACCTCTAAAATCTAGATTATCAGCATTAATTAGTATAGATTAGTCAAGATTATATAGTGGTTTAGATTATATGGGTCACTTAGCATCACTCAGCTCAAATTGGTTAACATTATATAGTGGTCCAGACTATATGGGTCATTTAGCATCACTCAGTATAGATTGGTTAAGATTATATAGTGTTTCAAATTATATGGGTCACTTAGCACCACTCAGACATCTAGAGGGATATACTATCAGTTTATAGATACATAGAATATTTAGATAAAGTGGTTCAGATTATATGGACTCATAATAACTTTGATATAGACTCAGACTCAGATACTAGATTTGGGGGCATGTACATCACTACATGTCTTACACATATAGCTTCATATAATATGACACAATTATATATTAGATAGTAGATTATAGGCATAGTATAGAGCACATTATTTTGATCTCTAGTTTTTTCACATAAGACATGACATGATAGCTCATTTCACATGTGGTTATACAAATGACTAGACTATACAGATACATCACTCATATACTAGTTATGGGGGCATGGCACAGATGTTTGTGTTCTTCATCATCTAAGATTATACAAATTAGAATGTTAAGACATGCCATTTTATTCTTACACATTTACCAGAGTTTTTAGATTACACCCAGGCATACCCAAGTTATTACCAAGTTGGGCCATATAATCAGCTATAGCAATTGGTCCATAGCATTACTCAGACCCAAGAGTTTGTGTAGGATAGAGGGAAGACATTAGTTTTGGACCTTTGAGCACTTCTCATTTCTAGTTTAGATTATTCAAAGTGGGGGCATGATATATATTGATCTTCACAACATACATATTCTATACACACATTCTAGATTACATGAGTTTATGTGGGACAGAGGGCAGACATTGGTTTTGGCCTCTGAGTATTTCTTATTTCTCATTCAGATTCAGTACATAGGGAATCCATTTTAAGGATTCCTTCTTTCTTTAGGCACTATTCAAATTTAGTATGGGGGTATCTATTTCAAGGATTACTTCTTTCTCTAGGCACTATTCAATTCTCTATCCACTTCCCTGGATAAGAAGTTAGACCCTTTTTCAACACACTTATCTCCACATAGGTAAGTTCAGGTATGCATCTTCTTTCTTTTACTCTAGTACTTCATTTCATTGTATCACTAGATTAAAAGGGGGGAAAATTTATACATCCTAAATTGGTCAAGTAACCACACATATCATGTCTTTTCATATTACTTTCATAGGAGACTTTGACTAGAGAATATGAGTCTTATTCACATCTAGCCATGCCTTTTTGTCTGATTTGCCTTGGTCTTGTTTTATACCCTAGACACCTTTTTAAGCATTCCCAATCATTCTTATCCTTCCATACTTAACCCTTACTGACCTAAATTAATCTTTCCATGCTTATTCCATCCCCCTAGGTCTTAGACCCTCTATATAACAGTGCCCAAATAAGACTACAATGCTAAAACCCAAGGTGTCTAGTTTGTGGCACTATTGTCTAAGTGCAAATTTGGTTCCAATGATTAGTTTTTCCTACTTCATAAATCTTCACCCTTTTCTTAGCTTCATCCTTAAGTATTATAATGTTGGAAAAATGTGAATAAAATCTCCAAAATTCAAAACAAAGAGTCTCCTATTTAAAGGACTTCACAAGGAATTTATATCTATCACTTACTACTTTGGCATAATAGGTAATTAAAAAATCAATCAATAATATAACTCAACATTCCGCATCACACATAGAATTGCATGCTTGATCAAGGAGGGACTTAGGTAGAATTCATTCTTACATCTATCATGTGCATTGATTATTCATGTTCCTTAAGGGAGAACTACATCGGATCTAAGGCCCTAGCTTGAGGGTTAATGTAGGTAGCAATCAGAACAACATGGGTTCTTGATTATGTGATCATTCTTCCCCTAACCTAGTTTTTTTCCCTTTTGCCTTTAATGAATTTGTTTTTTATATGTGTAGGTTAATATAGGGTTTTGAATTTTAAAAAAGACATAAGATGAGCTCTGTATACTTTCAGGCCTTGATATTTCATAGACAGGGTCACATAGACATGGCGAACAAAACCCAAAAAGCTTAAATCTTCAGGATAACAACACTAGGGTAGGACTATAGCACTAGACACTAGGGTTTCTTATTTATGGTGCTCCTATCCTTTCATAGAATGAAAGATAGATCTATATTCTAGACAATGCCCTAGTCTTGTGTACAAGTTTTTATACTTTGAATCATTCAAATCATCTTGTTTTTTAGATAAGTACTTTTCTCCTTTGTGAAAAATAATTTAATCAAATTGATATAAACCTATATTTTACTACATTTGATTTTAATTTTCTCCATACTTCAGACCTCTTTATTTTTTAGGAACTAGACCCTAGCTTCCCAAAACTAATAAAACACATAACAAAGTCACGTCTTTACCATAGAGGACCATGTTCAAGGAATAAGAAAATAGATAATTGATCTTCAATCCAACCTAATAATCAATCTTTAAAATCCAAAAATTAACAAATAAACCAATCTAACAAACAATCCTGGTTATCCTAATAACACTCCTAATAATATGGCTTAAGGGTCCCCCCAAATATATCCAAATCCAAATAAAAACCAATCTTCATGTTTATCACTCAAAGACATAACATTTGTCTAAGAATGATAAAACATGAAGGATAAAATCTAGGGATTGTAAGATGGAAATTATTCTCAAAGTAAGAAATAAAAATTTGAAGAAATATTTCCATATCCATTTAACATAAAAATGATGAAGGTAATTTTTAATACTCATTTTGAACCTATAAAATTTGAAAAATGCAAGGGGGGAGGATATCCTAGGGAGCACAATAAATATTTTTACATCGCTTGTCAAGAGGTTGCTTATAGTGACAACTATCTACTTGGACCCTTTCCATGTAGCCTAGGAGGTCAAGCCTTATAACGGTTCCTACGTATACCTAAGGGTTTAATCACTACTTTTGTATATCTTTCTAAGAGGTTTGTACAACACTTTTATTATAAAGTTGAACATGAGTTGAATATGTTAGATTTATTCAATGTCAAAAAATGCAATGGGGAAAGATTCTCTTCTTTCCAAAAAATATGGCATGTACCAACAAGTTAATTTCCATATTCACTACTTGAAAACAACACACTAAAATTTTCATAGAAAGTATCAATCCTAAAATGACATTTCAACTTCAACTCTATTGTGCCACTTCATTTTATGAAATAATTGAAAAGGGAGTTATAATTGAAAGGGCACTTATTGGCAAGGGCCTCCTCAATATTTTCTCTAGAGATAGTCAACATCAAGATCAAAATGATAAGCCCAAGTTTTTCATAAAGAAAAATAATGTGGTATGTGATGGTGTAATAGATGTCAAATGAGTCCAAAATATCCAACCCATCAACAACATTAGTGTACCTAGCAACCAAACTAGGTAAGAATTTAGGAAAATAACCTATATCCCTTAGGGGTGTTGCTTAAAATACTCTTTCAAAAGTTGGTAGACATTAATATGATCACATGTCCACACACAAAACTCTTTAATTAACATACTCCAAGACCTGAATGGTATAGATAAAATGAATATTGTGAATACCATAAGTTCAAAGGGAATTCCATAAATATATGTATGAGACTGAAAAACTATGTCCAAGACTTAATTGGTCATGGTGACATAGAAGTAGAGAATCATACATCCACATATAATAATAAAAATATATAGATATATCAAGATCCCTTATCAAAACATGAGAAAATTCATACTAAACAAACCCAAAATTAAAAACAAGACAATAATGTCAATCAAAGAATTCATCCATTTTATTCCATTGTCAATTATATCCAACATATGAATAATCATGTTTTTGTAATTAATAACAAAGCCCAAGATTGCACCATCACTATAATGCGCATAAAAATCACTATTTCAAGTATCCCTTTGTCTATTTTTTAAGGTAAATATAACATCATTGAATAATTTGAAAAAACACTAGCACAAATGTCTATTATGGACCTTCTAAAGACATCTGCTACCTATAAGGACATTTTTTAGAAAACCTTATAAGAGTCAAAAGTCCTAAAAAAAATTAATCAATCCAACTTCTAAGAACTTGTAGGATATTTGTCCTCCAATAAAAAATTAAATTTTGAGCATATAGATATTTACCCCATGAACACATCCCATAATTTACCATTGTATATTGAAGTTATTATCTCCAAGAAAAAAGTAAAGTGGGTTCACCTTTTCATTGATGTATATAGATCTAGGATACAAGATGTCATTATTTTTTAATTAATCAAACCCTAGATCTTAAATTTTATTCACACTTATAATAATTTTCCTAAAAATGGGGTAGTGGGCTCATCATGTCAAGCTGACCCACAAGACCCCTTTGTCAATAAATGCTTCCTATATACACATAATATTTTTAAAATTTATCAATTATTGATGCTTTATCTCTTACAAGAACCCATCAAGTCTCAATATCTCTGAGTGCATGCCTTATAGGGTGTAATAGGAAAGGGGTGGGTAGACCATTAGTGTTTTTAAATATTATTGTTTCCTATACCATCGCTTAAAACAAACACAAGTCCATCTTATATGCTTACCTAAGATTTGACACCTCCCTTATATGCTCCTCCAAGCAATTAACTACCTAAAATCACCCCTACCTAAGCCAAACCTATTTCTACCATCTTTTAAACATAATTGAATGGGTTGACCCTATTTTGAGAATTGAGCATGTTACAGGACTAAGTCAACCCAATTAACTTAGTCTAGGACCTAAATGATTTATTTCCTAAATGACTAGGTCAACTGTGTCAACTAAAACTTCAAAAGGGTTTAGGGTTAGATCCAACTATATAAAAACATCCTTCACCCCATTTTTAGAGAGAGATGGAAAATCATTCATTTACATATCAGCTTATCCACCATTCTACTTGAAGAGTCATTGCTTAGGGTTCCATACTTCCTTTAGAGAGAAAAATATTGTCTTGTGGTAAAAGTCTTTTAGATGCATAGGAGAAGTCTTATAGCTTAGAGCTAACCTATCTTTGTTATCCTTTCAAACCAAAATAACCTTTTTTAAAGCACAATTGGCCAAGGGAAAGATTGAGGCTTGACATGTTCATCTTCAAGGTATGTCTTCCTAACTCTTACTCCTCTTTTATTAATAGATAGATTTGCATATATTGGCTTATGAATGTATTTCTCTCTCTCTCTCTCTCCATGTATTAGGATTATCTCTACATTGACTTGAGTACAATTATTATTTGCATGTTTAATTTTATGTTTATTATCCCCCATTTATGCCATAAGCTTTGGTGAGCATTAGATTGGATTTACTTTACTTTGTTATTTGATTTATTACAAACCATAGGACCTAGTTAGGGTTATTGTGTGGTATTACTCAACTAGAGGTTTTAGAACCCTCTCTAGTGATATTATATGGTAAGAGACCCCCAATTTAGGTCTAGTGGATATGTATTGGTCATGACATCGATTGTCTAAATCTACTAATAAGCATAAGGGCTAGTTTGATTTATCTTCTCCGAACTAGGATTAATTTGTAGATTAGCTTCACTTTCTCTTATATACATTTTGGTAAACTTGACGTAAAATAACCCTTGTAGGTTTTATTTCACACCTTTATTTATTATCAATTATTACTTATTTTAATTTTACATCACTAAATCAAATCTATTGACTCAGTCTAACATTCTATGTGTAGGTTTGACATATAGTTGATCCAATTAACTCTATTTGAATTTATGTAGGTCATCTTCATCTATAGGTACTTGGATCGATCTAATCAACTTAGTTCACTTCTTTACATACTAGTTTTTAGACTTAGTTGACCTAGTCAAATCTGTTAGTAAGTTAAAAATATTCATCTAGATAACACATTATAAACAAAACAAATTCAACATAATTAAAATTATCAAGTTTATTCTCACCAACTTAGTCATTTATTTCCTTCATTTTAGTCATATTTTTCATAGTTTTCAATCTATAAAATTGTAACCCTATATCCAACTAAGTCTATTGGATTTGATTAGTTCTATAGTTGCTTCTTTCCTAAGAGACTCAGCTAATTTTTTGACTATGTTTATTTGGCCCTTTAATTAAAAAATTGACCCATTCAATTCAATTCTATACTATATATATACTCAATCAACCTAGTCAACCTTGTAATCTTCAAACAAAATAATTAACTCACATTTCTAGTAATTAATTCACCCCTCATTTTATTTCTTACTTAGAGTAACACACATAGACTAAATAGGAAGATTCAATTTATTAATTTAGTCACATTGAATTTTATTTTATTCACACACTTCCAAACCACATAATATAAAAAAGCATTAAACACTTCTACCCAATGTATACCTACTTAGATTTCATCACCAAGAGGGAAGCTGACTCAATTTTTTGGTTGAGCATAAATACATGGTTGATGGTATATATTAGAAAATCACCTGACACCCTTATCTCTATAGGATTGTGAAGTGAGGGGGTAGGCCCCAATACCAAGCTAGTACCATCACCAATACAGATACCTTTCAGTCTTAACAAACTTGAAACCATCCTTAGCCTACCTTTCTAGTTCATTTCTAAAGCCAATGCTCTATCACATTTATTATTAAATTTATAGTTTAAAACATCCAAGAAAAACCACATAGATTAACATTTCTATTTTTAATGCTTTCTCTTTGTCAATTGTATGTTGTATTGTAAAACTTGTATTAGCCAACATCGATACAAGGTTTGTAATATGTGATGCAACTAGATCAATTGGTTTAACCTAGTTGCCCATGCATTTTTCAATTCTTATGATAATTAACACTAGATCATCTAGAGTCACAACTATCAAAACCTATCTTTACCCTTATAATATAGTCGACCCACTCGACTATGTCTCTTACTATTTTACTCTTCTATAAGATACAATCATCTTGTTCAACCCAATCTCTCACAGGTTGGTATTTTTACCCCTCTTATAGGACACAATCATACTATTTGACTTAGTCTCTTACATGTTGTTCTATTTTGTCTTCCTATAAAACATAGTTGAATTAGTCAACTCAATCTCTTACATGTTATTCTACTTACGTTTTTCAAAATATAGTCAACTTATTCAACTCTGTTTCCTACCAGCTATTCTACTTACCTTCTTCGAAAAAGTAGTCAATTAGTTCAACCCTTTACCATCTGGCTGACTATGTAGGTCCTAGCCAACTTAGTCATTAAATTAATAAATCCATAATTATGTCTTCTTTTCAACTTCCAATTAGTAAAAAATATTGCATAATTAAGGATTTAGATCAAAAAATCACTTATACTATAACTTCAAATGAAATTATTGAATCCTTCCTTCATGCCTTCCTAATCCCAAACCAATTATTACACAATGTAATATAGTTGAGGTTATTCATCGTATTTCTCCTCCTAATACTAATGTTGTGAACCCTCCACCCAAAAATCCATCCCCTACTACCAATATAAGGAATGATCCTCCTACCAAACCTAAAATTCCACCTCCTACCACTAGAAATCATACTCTTCCCATTGATACAACTCAAATTATTTCTCAAATAATTCAAAAAATTCATGTTATGCAAACAACTAACCATTCCCAAATTATGAAAATGCAATATAGCATGTTATAAATTCTAGTCAAACACCTTCATCATGTCTCAACCAAATCATTTTTTTTTCCCTCCTCCTCTTAGAGATGTCAATGGGAATCTCATCCTGTAGTGCCCTTTGCATAATAAAATACTTCAACATATTCAAAATGAACCTTTAGTTCCATTTATTGCATCCAAAAACATTGGAAACATCTCTCCAACTATCACATATGATGGAAATAAAGCTCCCATTACATTTATTAAATATTTTGGTAATCTATATAAGGAATGGGTCCAAACTAACACCCTCACTACCACCAAGATCCTAGACAAAATCTTTGTTGGTGATGCACTTGAATGGTACAATAAACTTCCTATGCATTCCATCTAACAACTAGAGGATTTAGTCAATACTCTAGTGAAGTAATTCCAACATAATGACCTTCCTTAAAATTACTTTAGCCTCATCATCAATGTGAAGTAACTTCCTAATGAATCTACTCACACTTTCATCAAATGATAGAAGTCTCTAGCTCACAAAGTGGACCATAACATGATTGATGGTAATCTTTAAAAAATATTTTTGTTACCACTCTTAAAGTTCTTCAATACAAAGTTTGGATATTTTCCCCTAAAAATCTAGAAAAAGCCTTAGACTAATAAAAAAGGCAAGACTTTCTTATGACTCAATTTGAATCACCTCAAACAACTACTAAGGAACCTTTCCAATCATTTTATCATAACATTGATGATTATAATCCTCCCCAGACTCAAAACATAGTGTTTAATTCAACCAATTTTAACCCCACCCATCCTACATTGAGTCTAGAACAACATAAGAATAAATTTCCACCCTCTAAACCCATGGAATTTTATCCTACTAAACCTCCTCCAAAATAGTACAATCTTGATAAGTTTTTTTGGTAGAATGCTATTATAATTCATTCTCATGAGGCTTGTCATGATATTCATTGATTTATTCTTGCTTCTTTGCTTGGTCCACATTTTAATATTGATACTTTAATGAAACAACATTATCAAGACTATCTTCAAGCATCACAAATCCAATCTAAATAATCACATCAACATCACTTACCTAATGATTAAAAAAAATTATCCCATACTTCCACCTCATCTACTAATGTTGTCCAAACCATAATTGATCCTTATTCCTACAACAACAAGTAAAGGATATCTAATATGGAAAACTATAAACATATAATTGTATCCATAGAACCTTAACCCATTACGTAACATAAACCTAAGGATCACCTAGTTCAAATACCCACTCTAAAGTACATAATACATGGTCTTTATTTACCTTAAAACACTCTTCATACCTTTCCTACACATACTATTTTAATTTTAACATCCTTAAAATCTAACATGAAAACACATTTACCTATCTCCAATTACATCAAAAACACCCATATAATCAACTATAATTATTCAAATTCACCTCACTCCATATCACATGTTGGGGCATCTTGCGATGCCCATCCACATATCACTTCAGAATTTGCAGCAGCTTGTGATGCCCATCCCTACATCTAATTACCCATTGGGGCATCTTATAATGACCACTCTTATTATACATTCCATAATAAAAAATAAATTCAACTTCAAGAAACTTTTTGAAACATATAATCTTGTATTTCACATGCTCACATTTGATATAAACGCTCTCATAGATTTTGCTTGTTATTTTTATCTCATGTTTCTTTGTTTTTGTGTACTTTATTTTATTTAGTTTCATTTTACTTACACCATTGTTTCCTTTGGGTTCTTTGGTTTTATTTCACTTTATATTTTGTGAGTTGTATTGTAATACCTTAGATAGGACTAGGTCTTCCTCACAAACACATTTTAATAGCACCATTGTTTCCTCTTTGGTTCCTCAATTTTATTTTATTTCACATTTGGAATTTATTTCCATTTTAGTTCTTATATATTTATTTCATTATTATCTTTTTATGTCATTATTTGCCCTAGTAACTTTATGATTATTTGACACTTAATTACCTTCCCCCTCTTTTGAGATGACTACTAATTTCATTTATGTTTGTGCTATATCCTTTGTAAATTAGTACAAATTTCTTAGGGACATAAATATCATAGCATATCCCCATCACTTTTATATCACTATTTTTACCTCCTTGTGATTAACTACAAGCATATTCATCATTGTATCACTTATTACATTGATGGATCTCTCATGATCCCCATCTTTCCCTTATTTCCTTTCATTTCAGGCATACATTGGTCAAATTTGAGATTTCACACTTACTTGTGGGTAAGTCGAGGAGTATTTAGAAACCTTGGTCTTTAGGTCCTTTTATTTAGTGACCAAGTTTAAGCTCTCTTATGTTCATCAACTATTTCACTCATCTTTAGTTCTCTAAATCCATATACTGGAGGAATAGGAAAAACCAAAAAAGTTAAAAGCCAAATCACAAAAGAAATAAAAGGTAATGATTAAATGACAAAAACAATATTAAAATTTAGATCACACTTAAAGACATGATCTATATTTGGACATATCCTATTCTATTCTAAGCTCAAACTCCATAGTTGGCCTCATGATAAAGCCAATGTCCATTGAGGTGTGGTAGACTAGTAGGCTAGGGTAGGAGGTCTCATTATATCATATAATTTTAGTGCCACCTACCTTTTCACACAAGTAACCAATCTTAATAGTATATTGATGACTCTATAAGGCATCTCAAGGAATGAGGAGCATGTTGCGGGAAGGTAGGTCCATTTTTAATTTTCATGCATATATCCTTAATGGGTTGATTTATGTACTTCATTTTTTAGTTAAATATTTGTGATCATTAGTTAGAATGTCCCAAGTCCTTGTTATTGATAGTTCTTAGCCTTTCCCACTTGTCTAGTGTGTTTCATTCCTACTAAAGATGTTCACATCACCCATATGGTACCTCATGTTCCTTATTTATATCACATTTTCCACATTATCCCCTTGTTAGATATTGGTTTTATTTGATCACATCCTTGATCAAATATATGTACTTACACCTCATGGTTTATAGTTTGTGAGTTACATTGTAAGACATTAGATAGGACCAAGTTTTCCTCACAAACAAACCTTCACCATATATTTTCTACACCATATCATTTTCATTATAGTCATGTCATTAGGTGGTTATGTTCTCTTCTATTGTATCCTATAACACGCATTAAGTTTGAGCTTTCATCCTTTAGAGATTTTGATTTTCATCTATCCATCATGTTCTTATTTTATTTTTATGGACATCACTTATATTACATATGACATTTTACATACTTACGTGTTTTTATTTATGTGTAACTTGACATGTTTATCTTATATCTTTAATCACATTTACATTTTAGTCATTTATGCTTTATTTATGTTTGATTCAACATGTTTATATTATATGAGGTTACCTTTTCAATTAATTATATATCTTTGTTAGAGTTTATTTGCATTGATATTTCATTTGTCATTTATGTTTTACATACTTCCCAACTTGATTTAGTATGTTCTACATTCATTTTTGACATTTCATATTTTACATGATTCCCAACATGATTTAGTGTGTTATACATTCAATTACCATCATTTTTTCATTTACCTACTTGATCATTTGGTCCTAACTTACATTTATCACCCTAGCTTATCAAATTTCTAAGCACATCATACCTACACATTTAAGTTATCTTGACTTTCCTGTATTTGTTTATTTTTATTTTTAAAGTTTTGTATCCTTAGGGTTTGTCAAAGCAGTCTTTGTACCCTCCATGATCAAAACTACAAACATAATAAAAATTCATTTAATGATAAAATATAAGTTGAGGTATGCATATATTGCTTGTTTATTCCAATTATTTCCTTTTTATCATTTACTTTTATTTATTTTATGTTTTAAAATACTACAAGTTACTTAAGTCAGCATTGTGTGTTATTATGTTCTTTTCCCAAAACACCATCTTGTGTTGCAACTGCATGACATGTCATAATATTCAAGTGGGGCATATGTATACACATAATATTTTTAAACTTTATCAATTACTGATTCTTTCTCTCTTGAAGGAACTCATCGAATCTCAATCTTTCATAAGATTTTTTTTCCTATACCACTACTTCAAACCAAAAAAAATCCCTCATATACACTTCCCTAAGCTTTGACACCCCCTTATATACTCCTCCAAGAAATTCACCACCTCAAATATCCCCTACCTAAGTAAAACCTATTTTTACCATCCTTCAAACACAGTTGATGGGCCAACCTTATTTTAAGAATTAAACGCATTACAGGACTAAATTAGCCTAGCCAACTTAGTTTGGGACCTAACTACTTTATTTATTAAATGAATAGGTTAATTGGGTTGGTTAAAACTTGGGAAGGGTTTACGGTCATATTTGACTATATAAACACATCCTTCACCCCATTTTTAGAGAGATAGATAGAAAATCATTTATTTACACATTTGCTTATCCACCATTCTTCTTGAGGAGTATGCTTAGGGTTCCATACTTCCTTTGGAGAGAAGAATATTATCTTGTGGGAAAATTAGTTTGGATGCATAGGAGAAGTCTTATAGCCTAGACATGACCTATATTTTTTATCCTTATGAACCATAAAAACCTCTTTTAAATCACCATTGGCCCAGGGAGAGATTGAAGCTTGATGGGTTCATCTTCAAGGTAAGTATTCCTAACTCTTAATCCTATTTTATTAGTAAATGTAGTTTCATGTATTGGATTATGAATGTATTTATCTCACTCTATGCATTAGGATCACCTTTGCATTAAGTTGAGTAGATTTATTCTTTGAATGTTTAATTTTATGTTTATTATCCCCCATGTACCACAAGCTTTGGTGAGCACTAGATTAGATTTACTTTACTTTCTTATTTACTTTATTACAAACCATAGGACCTAGTTAGGGTTGTTGTATGGTATTATTTAACTATAGGTTTTGGAACCCTCTTTAGTGATATTTTATGGTAAGAGACCCCTTAGTTAGGTCTATCAAAACCATATTGTTCATGACATAATTTTTTTAAATTTACTAATAAATGAAAGTGATAGTTTGATTTATCTTCTCTGATCTAGGAATGATTTCTAGATCAGCTTCACTTTCCTTTGAATACACTTCCTATATAGCCAATAATCTAAGGTTGGCTTCAAACTTATATAGTTCTCCCCTAAGTGTGGGAATGTGTGTGTACAAGGGTGTAATATAATATATGAATATGCATGCATTGATCTAGATTGTAACTTAAAAAATATCATTCATGAGCTACTCTTTGAATTTTTCATACCTATAATATGATTTCTCCTATGCTTGATATGCAAATAGGGATGAATAAGTCATTTTTTTTGGTTATGTAGTTGGTTGATTTAGCTTTAGTAGGTGTTTGATTGGTATTTTATAGATGAGGAATGAGAAGTATTAGACTTGTATTTATACCAAACCTTTTGAAAATATCTCTAATAGGGTTCAATAAGATAAATTGGCTGATCCATAGGTTTTTAGACATTTATAATTTGGATGAATTTAGGTGACTGAACACTAGATAAGGATCTCAAAATTACCATCAGTGGAAGTGTCCCTTTATGGTTGGTAGTGTCCAAAAGGATATAAAAAGGTATGGATATAAAACTAAAAATCAAGGATATTTATTAGGTTTTAATATTTTTTGGTAGTACAATATACCTAGATCATTAGAATTATATGGATCAGACTAAGAGATAAAAATTTATGCACAATGAGATGGTGAATGCAAGCCTTTTAAAAACAAGAAGGTCTAGAACTAAAGGGCATAACCATGGTTGATATTTTTCAAATTTAAAATATTGAGATGCCATAAATATTCAATTTTAGTATATACATACCTATTTTAATATAGTAAAGCATAAGGATGAAATTAGTAGTTTAAAGGAAATAAATGTATACCTAGGTGTGTATAACACAAATTGCCCTTGTTTGAGCCCACTTTGAATGATTTGATAGTATATGACCTATAAAAAAGATCATGTTACAATATAAATTAATGCATATAATCTAGTTTTTTAAATAATTAAAATTCTTGAAAAGAAAGAGAGCAGAGAAGAGTACACCTGTGTGTCTAGCAACCATGTTGCTTCTCGATGATTTGACTTGGTAATATGATTTTGTATGAAGCATTGGAGCTAGAAAAGGTTTAGAGCTAAAATTTAGATACTTTAAAAAGGATATTGGAAGTTATTATTCCCAAAATATAGTACAAGGATGAGTTTTGACATGACCATTGAAATCATTATATCTTAATTACAAAACTCAAAAGTGAATATATAATTTGGTGAGGGTGAGTGATTTAATCAACTCATCCTATAAATTTGGTGAGATTGGATGATTTTATCACTCCAAAATATAAATATGTTGAGGTTTAATAATTCAATCAATTATATCTATAAAGTGAACCAACTATTGTAGCAAAAAAGGCTCGATAATAATACATCTTGGTGTAATTGATACATCTTGGTGAGTAGTATAATTGGTAAATTTTGTAATTTTTGGTGAAATAGCATGGAATATGCACCTATAATATTTATAAACTGGATTATATGTGTCATAAGTAATAAAAACATTTTTTTAAATATATGCAAAATTAGTGTAATGTATAAGTGTGGAGATCATGTATTTATGACATATCCACACTAAAATATAGAGATATTGAGTAAGTGTGAAGGTCATAAATTTATGACATACCCCCAATAAAATCTAAATAATATGAAAAATGTAGAGGTCATGCTTCTATGACATGCCCCCACTAATAATCCCCCTTTTTGAGGTGAGGGAGATAAAAGCTGGTAGGTACCTTACCTTAAAAGGATAAAGTAAGTATGTAATCATGTATGAATCACGTAGCATATAATATAACATGTTTAAGTATATATATTAATCAAGATCATAGTATATGATCACATTAAGTCCTAAGATGCATGATATAGATCCTAACAATGCTTAGAGAGTAACAATTCAAGCTCAATAAAAAATCAAGTGAAAACACACAAGAACACTCAATGCAAAAAAAAAATAATGGTCCAAAGAGAATGTATACAAAGGGAATGCTAACAAAACACATAATATAAATGGATGTCATATTTAAATTCCCACTCAACATAGGATGATATATTCAAATGTCTAATCAACATAATGTGGCATAGGGGCCAACAAGCAATGAACATATTCAAATGTTACACAAGAAATATAATATAAAGAAATAAAATACACTCAAGGGAGTGAATTTATAAATATATGAAACATAATCAATTGATATAAACATATCATACTATTTTTTGCATAAATGTGTTGGAAAAAATGTTATGTAACATAAATATCAAGTATAATATGAAAGATATGATCATGGATATAGAGATGTATAAGTGTTAGTATATAAGCTCAAACATGATAATGTATAAATGATAATAAGAATATTTAAGCTATATCAATCATGATAAAATAAATAGATACTCCAATGTACTATATGATGTCAGTAGAGGAGAGGTCCAACATCTAGAAGTGCATATATCATGTGTTTGAGTGTGCTTGTATCACACTCAAAGATGAATGAAACATATGTGTATATAGAAATAAATGATATACTATCTACTAACATAAAATAAACAACATAGATGGCAAGGAGATAATAAAATATGAGATTGTTAAATATTTATATATTATTTGATTGTTTTTATATTTTCTTGAATATTTGATTTTTTTATATTTTTGAAATATTTGATTTTTTTTGGAATATTTTTAAAAAAATTGCTAGCCTATGATATCATCTAAGGGATGTTGATAGGTAGTTACAAACTCATAATATGGTCATAAAATTGGTGTTACTATAAAGGAGTATTCATAGGTGTCATATCTAGATCTTTAGGATCTATGGTACATTGCATATGTGTAATAGAACTCTATGGTGAATAAACAATAGAAAGAGTAGGGGTTCATGGAACCCATTATTTAGTGTTCTATGGTTGATTTAAAATAACATTAAGTGGAATGTGTTTAGTTTATCTATGTAACTGAATGTGCTATGTAGAAAGAGATAAGGATTCCATGGAATACACTTTACAACTCTAGTGCAAAGGCCTCTCTATTATGGACTACTTAGGAAAGGGGGTTTCTTATTATTTACCATTTTATAGAGGATTTACCTTAGTAGGTTTGATAATTAACTATATTGGAATAGTTTTTTGTTATTCAAGTGATGTTCATATGGAATTTAGAAATTGTAACTATCTTGTTGGTATGAATGTATTTGATACACCCATGCACTTTGGAAGGTAGTACATAGAGTTTATGTATCCAAGGTCATCCAAATAACATATCAAAGACTCATGTCAATGGTATAATTAAAAAGGTGGTAACCACATGTGTTATACCAACCTATAAATGTAAATCAGTTTCACCAATAATGTGTTGTGATGTCCCATTAAATTCTCTAACCATTTTGGTTGAAGGGTATAAATAATCATGTGTATATCCTAAATATGTAAGTAATGTCATGGTACATATGATCTAACCAACACCATTATCTATCATAAAACTATACATAGGCTAATGGTCAAAATATTCTTGAATAAATAAGAAATGAAGATTCGAGTCATCATTCACTATTTCACTATCATCAAATGTAATAAAAGGTATCTAAACCATAAGAGGAAATTTGTGTGTATACTTGCCAATATTATCATATAATGGGTTCCCATAATGTGATGGAGGATGATGTGCATTGTATGTCATTTTTAATTTTGGATATTTCTTAGAATGATCTTATAAAGGATTGTAAAATATATTCTAATTCTAGTGATCACCATGTTGTGAACCTAAATCCTTTGGTAGATCACCAAAGGTAATTTTTTGGTCATCAATAAGGTCTTGTATCTTATGCTTCAAGATATAAAATATATTTGTAAAATTATAAGGGCCTTAGTGATAGTCATAATATGCATTAACATTATATTACTTAGGTAGACGTAAACTCATATCAACCTCTATGGGAGGAGGGAGATGTATGAAATAACACTCCAAAATATTAAAAAGTAAAGAAGCTAGATACTTAGGTAATCATGTAAATTATATATTAGGTGAATTGGATAAGATGAATCACTTAGGTTTTTATGAGATTAAATTAACCATTGTGGTTTTTTATTTTTTAGGTTTTGTGGGTTTTACCTTGTAGAATGGTTTGATATGAAACTTGGTATTAGATGTAATTGGTGTGTTTGATACATACTTAAGATTATTCAAGGAAATAATCTTCATTTCACGATCTCAAAAAATATGATATAAATCATAAAAACATTTGAAATTATTGAAAATAATGGACTCATGTAATGGGGAAAATAAACTCTATTTTAAGATGTCTTGAAGATCTTTATGTACCATTAGATTTGTAATTTTGGTCAACATTGTTTTATATGTCAAAACATATACATTAGTAGATTCATTGGTTCTTTGTCTGATATTTTAAATTTAAGCATATTATATCTTTTTAGTGATGTTGATAGATAAATGTAATAGACATTGATTTGCAAGATGTTTGAATGCTTTCATTGATTGGATTGGTAAATGATATAACCATCGTAAAGTATAGTCCTTTAGGATCATTGGAAACAATTTGGTCAATAATTTATCATTAGAGGAATAATCAAGGGATGCCACATAGAAAGATGAAATATGTTGTTTAGGATTACCCTTGCCATCATAAAATGTGAACTTGGGTGCAAAAAAATAGTTGGCAATGGGTGTAATGATATTTTAAGTATAAGAAGATTATGAAACACATCTTGTGAATCAATATCATAAAGTGAATAATATAATTTTTCTCAATGTTGGTAACCTTATCTTATAATTTTTTTTATTGTTTACATAAGATCTTAAACATTTTGGTTACTAAGGTTTGAAGTTTTAGAAGTCACCAAAGGGGATGCAAACATGGTTCGAGTTGATAGAGGCATTGAAACTGACATTTTTGTTAAAGTGCTAATGTTTCCCATGGAGGATGTAGAAATAGTAGAATTTTTTTTTAGGAAAAAAATGGTGTAAACACATAACCCATGGCCCCATTGGATGTAGGAATTGATGATGTGCTCAAGGGGAGGTTTATTGTTATGGAATCAATTGTAGGTATAACTAAAGATTCATGATCACTAGGTGAGGATGTCTTGGCCTTAACATGCTTACTGATCACATCCCTTATAACATACACAAATGAATCCGTTAGAACCTTTGTGTTATTAAGATTATTGACCAATGATTTCTTACTTTCCATTTGAAAATAATTGTTTAATTAATATTTTCCATTGTGTAAGGCCTTGTTTTACATAGTGATAATCTTTGATAGAGATGGCTATGAAACCATGACTTATATGTGTTGATTATTGAATTATGTTTTTAAGTCACATCCAGCTAAGGCATAAAAGGATTTATGAAGGCTTTTCATGTGTTAGGAACCATGAGAAAGACCTATTAGTCAAAATTGGCCACCATAAGTGAGTAGCATTCAAAACTTTGGTTAAACATTATTTTAACTTTGTTGATAACCATCAAAAGGGCTTTGTCATGATCATGTTGGTATCATAGTGATAGGTTTTGTGTCATTTTTAGTAGGTTCTAGAGCTTCTTATAATGATCTAGTTAGAAGTAAGGTCAAATCACCTAGTCTTGCCATCAAAGTCAATCAATGTGGCCATTTCCAATGTGTTTAGCATAGATTTAGGTAAATTTGACAAAGTTAAGGTTTGAGTGTGCAGTCAAGGTCAATATTGAATCATGTTCAAATAATAAGAATAGTGACCATTCAAGGATGAATGTATACCAGGTTGAGCAAGCAGACCAAGAGTAGAACTAGTAAATTAACAACATTGTAACTTTTAGCATTTTGAAAAAGTTAATGTATGTTTGGAAAGTTCAAGGTTTCTTCGTTATGTATTGTATTGATAATTATATTATGGTAATATGACTCTTTGAAAAAAACCAAACATGAAGGTTTACATCATTGTATAGGGATCATTTGTGTAAAAGTTTACTTGTTAAATGTCATGGTACATGTACTTTACCATACACCTTGTCCAAAGTTGTCTTATAACTACTTTTCAAATGTTGGAATACTTTTGTAACTGTAAATTCATATTTTATAATGTTAAATTAAGTCATAATGAGAAATTTTAAAGGGAATAAGGATGCTAAATTTGTTGGCACATTTACCCACCTCTATAAAAGTTAGGGAAAGTTTCATAATCACTTGGTTCATCATGTCCAATAGTTCAAGAAGGCATAATAGGTAGTTTATTGAAGAAAATAGGCATGTAGACGCATATTTGCAAATTTTTATTCTAATGATTAAATTATAATCCTCTCCAAATCTCCTCCCAGACCTCTTAGAACCAAATCCATGCAAATAAAGGAGTTTCATAGCCAAACAAGGCAAAAACCTATACCATGTCTCCATATAAGTCTGCTTGGTAAGCTTATAAGGGTCACCAATTTGAGGATATTTCATGGAGGAGAGAGAGATTTGGTTATAAATATATTTTTAAAATAAAGGGACCCTAATTACCTTATATTTTGTGGCAATATTTATCTGATCAAACACCTTAGCTTTATGAACAATTGCTAACAAGTTAAGGTGCTTAACGATGTCTTTAAATCTCATAGGCTCAATTTTCAATAATTTCAAAGAATTTGTGATTTAGTTGTTGTAAATTAATGATTATGTGATAAAATTTAATACCATATTATCTTTCTCACACTATTTTATAGGATGCACTTGGCACATGCCAACATCAAAAGATCAAAACCTCCATTTTGAATGAGTTGTAGACCTAGATGAGAATCTACATGCATGGTTTTGATTGGTTTGATTGTTAGATAACCTAAAGTGGTATTAAATAAAATTATATCAACCCCTAATTCCTAATAAAAACCTCATTAAGTGTTAAACAATATATCATGAGGGTCATTGGTCTTGATATCCTTTAATAAGCTTCCAATAATGAAATAGTGAATGCAAACCTATGACTAATGAACAAGACTCAATATATTATGGGAGTATATAAAACAATGGTAAAATAATAGTATTACTTTAAATTTTCATTATTTTTTATTAACTCTAATCAAACCATCAAACTCTCTCCAATTTTTTTTGAAAAACATAGATACCAAAAACTAGTATAGCTATGCATGGTAGTAGGTTGTAGGTCTACAAGTTAAATGGATAATGTTTAAAAACTATGAAATTTTAAATAATTTTAAATTTTTTAAAAATGATATATTTAATTATAATTTCCATCCATGGGATCATCCAAATCAAGAGAATCAGTCATAGGGTGAAGAAATAAGGTGTCAAGCCTAAAACAATCACCTATAGGTCTGTATGAAAGTTGAGATAAACTAGGCAAGATTTGTGATGGGAAAAGAGTTTGAGAAACCTAAAAATGTATGATATACCTCATATAAATAATTTATAAAGTTTATATGCCTCATGAAGTAAAGAAATAACTATATTTGCCAAGTCATGTGAAATAAGTACCTATAGACTTGTGATAAGAAAGCAAGCAGAAAATGGTAGCTTCTTGCATGGAATTTGGGTTGTGAAAGTTAAAATAGAGTGCATATGAATAATTAAAAAAAATTAATAACATTAAATATCTTTAATTTTAAGGAAGATTACAAAATATCAATCTTCTTGAATTAAAGATTGTCTTAGGCCTACTGAAGGCCTAAGAGAGCAATAATGCTCTTGGGCTTATCTTGGATAAACCAATATGAGATTATTTTCTCATCTAAAAATGGTTAAAAAATGTAACTTGAATTAAATTTGTCTAATATATTCATTTTATTTTTGGTTTAATAAGGAAAGGCATGAAGTTATATGCAATTAGCCATGTGAGAAGTAGATAACTTGCTAAATGGATTGTGCAATGTCGAGAAGCATGACTATGTTATGTTTAAGTAAGGATTTAAGGAAAATTGAGCCCATTAGGAGCATGGATAAATTAATAAATAAAGATAAAATATTTTACACAATGTCACAATTATCCAAATAGGCACAGAGAGAGCATAATACAAGAAAGAAAGCTTAATCCTAATAGAGACCTATAGGTCTGCCTACTAAAAGTTAAAGAATATGCTATTTTTATGTTTGATGGATTTAAATAAAGGATATGAGTAATTATAAACACATTTATATTTTTATAATGTTTTTAATCCTTTCTATGTAATTAAAACTATCACTCAAATTCAAGTTTCTTTAGAAGAAGAGGGTTTTAGGCATGAGAGTGTACCTACAGGCCTGTATCTAATACATTGAAGAAAAATTATAAGTGTTGATGTGATTTTAGAATTAAAGGCACTTGGGATGTGAAAAATACCTTGGTGAAATATCATATTAAGTTTTAATTTATTTAAATATGGATAAAGTGCTAAATAAGGATTGTTAGGGTCACTTTAATAATATTATTCATAAACCCTAATAGTGTCCTAATGCATGTTTCAAGAGATTTTACAAGTAAAGTAGTTGAAATAATTATTTTGAAATTTTATGGGTTTAAAATTCAAAATAAACACATTTATAACTTTTTATGCCCAAACAGTCACCTTATGTGTTTACCAACAAACCTGGTTGTCTAAGAAGCCCAATTTAATCACATGGGAACTTAGAGGATAAATTTAATTGGTAAAATTAGATATTGGATATGTTAATATAGTATTAATAATCCAATATAATGTAATTTTTTTGGAGATAAAGGGTTTTTTATTTATGAATAATCCTTAACAATTATAGAACCTAAAACCCTACTAAAACCTCTCAAAGAGACATGATGGAGTGTTTTGATATTATAAGTGAATAAAATGGATTGGTATGGCCTATAAGATATTTTTATAGTCTCTAAACACCCATAAGAATCTGATAGATCCACTATTTGGAATGTGTGAGAGGAAATGTACAAAAAAATGGACTAAAAATTGTGTTCTTGAGCCTAATTGTAGAATTTTCAATAGGTGAATCCTACTAATGTATTGTGAGAGACTCCAAAAACTAGTAAAAATATATTATAATACTTTATAGGTAATTTAAGAGTCCTGCATAGTGATAACATAGGTTTTAAGCTAACAACTAGGCCTAAATAAAGAAATGTGATGAATATGGCCTCAAAAGGGTAAAATTGCAGACTTATTTCAAGAGTTCAAAGGTTAAAAGGATATAAAAGAATAATAAGGATAATATAATACCATATATATAGGATTTGGGATTCATGAAATAGTGATAAGAACCATTCTTAACTCGTAGTACTACTTGAAGCTTCCATATCAATGAATATCTCTTATTACTCTCTTAACAAGCAATTTTGAAGACTTAACTACAAGTTGATTTTCAAAAATTATACAAGGCCTCTCTAAAATAATAAAATAAATATATGAAGTAAAAATCCATGGTAGAGGTTTAAAAATAAAAAAAATAGACTTTTCTTGAGTGTTCAAATCCTAATATCAAAGAATATGGGATGCGAATACATTTGAAGTTCAAGCCCACATCTCACATGAGAGAAAAGAATTGCAAGAGGTGAGGGTTGGCATATAAGATTTTGAATCATGCCAAGTGTCAATGGGAAAATTTTTAACTACCCTAAAATAAGTAGATGTGTAACTCCATGGAAAGGGAGTTATATTCAATAAGTATCAAGTCTACCAAGATGGTCTTCTACACCATTCCTCATGAAGAGCCTCATCAACACATGGTCTAGAAGGTTAAGAAACAAGATGAAAACACACTTATATTAGAATTGGTGTTAACACATTTATATTTTGTTACTAAATTGATGAAGAAATATAGTTCATGAGTTCTCTTCTAGTCCTATCCTTCATTGTTTATTTTCTTCTTCTATAAATGAATATTTGAAGGCATTGAATGTCTAAATGGGTTTGGAAAAGCTATACCAAATTTAATACTTATTGTTACCTCTAAATAAAATTAAATTTAAGTTACAATTTTTTGGTCTTGAATTTAGTGAATTTGAGATGAATTGTTGATGAATGTTAATGATAGTTATACTACTTCCTTGAATTTATCCTTTCCATTCATGCCTCTATGTGAGTTATTTATCTTTCTATAGGTTATATGAAGTGTATAAATGGTTTACTGAGTTCAAGTGTTGAAAGTTAATTAGTGTCTTCTTTTAGGCCTCTTGTTAATCACCTTAGCTATTGTAATAACCATAGCCTTCATATATAAACACTTATGTGGGAGGAACTATCTTGAAGTTATAAAATTAGGTTGTAGTATTATAGTTTCATAGTGCAAACATTGAAAAGTAGAGGAAAATACATTTGGTATATCATATCCAAGTTATTTTTCTGATTTTATTCATCTTCTATCCCTTTTCTTTGCAAGTTCAGTAGGTTAGTTATAATTTTGGGTGAAGCATTAAGGGAGATAGCTTGATCTAGAGATTCACTTCACCAATTAGGCCACCCATAGCTTAGAAGTGATTCCATGATATCATCTAGTTATTAAGGTTTGAAAAAACTTCCTATGGGTGAAAATTAGATATATAACAATTTTGTCACTCCCAATCGGACTAAATTTTAACAAGGTTGTCTAAGATTGATGTTGGTCTTGACAAATTTATAGCTATAATATCCTCTTTCATCACACATCTGGCAACTCCAACAATTTTTAACTCTTGATTTTAGACTAGTAAAATAATTTTCATGCCAATGGTGACTAAAAGGTCAAGGTACAAAGGTATTCATTTTGATTTTATTGAATTTCCTTTAGTTTCAGTCAAGAAAAAGATATTCCTTTATTCTTCCCCTTATATCAAGACCCATAGAAGGAAGCTCCATTCCCATTATACTCCAAGTTCTTTTAAAAATATTAAGATGGTTAGAAACTTGATTTTGTTGTTTTAAATGGTGGAACCCCTTTAAAAATTGAAATTTATGATGATATACTTGTAGAAGATCTTAAAAGTGTCTCATAGTTTAGTGGAGAAAATACCATTACTCCTATTGAGCACATTAGAGATATAGAGAATTTATTTAATATTCATAATATTATTCAAGTGAACATGGATATTAGGTTATTAGAAATATAATTTAAGGGAAAATATTTGGATTGGTATAGGACCTTGGCTCATAAGTTTTTTGATTCATGGGAGCAAATGGGATAGAAGTTGAGTAAGAGGTTTGAAGATAAAAGTGATCACTTATTTCTAGACGAGCAATTAACCACTATCAAGAGATCTCCACAAGAGTTTATACAGGATTTAAATTATATATTTAAAAAAACATGGGATAGGATCCCCACTCTTATGAGACATACTCCAAAATATGCCTTCCTTTACTATCTCAAGGCCTTGAATAGTGACAACTATTATGATACAATATATGGGAGGAGAGACCTTACTTGAGGCCTATGATTCTACCATCAAGGTTGAGAATAACCTCATACAATCTGGAAAGATATCCACAAGACCTCTCATTCCATTATTTCTTGATATACAACCCCCTACACCATCTCTTGCTCCCATTCCCATACTAACCGGTTATGAAAAAGATGCTCCTAGTCAATCAAATAAAATGCAAGAGTTAAGAATCCTAGTCAAGGCTAAATCAAACAATTTAATGGCACTTGAGAGGTATTTACCTCATTATCATAAAAATTATCAAGCTCCATATCAGTCCTATCATTCCAATTACTCAAATAGACCACATTTTTAGGCTAATTCCCAAGGGAAAGGGCATATTACCAATGCTAGAGCATATAATAGCTACAATCCAAATGCTGCCTTCAACTATAGAGATCTGGTACCTACTTAAAACAAATTTTTACAAGATTGTGATTGGTATTATCAATGGAATCAACCTCATAATTGGCTTACCAATCAGAATGAGGTGTTTAATAAAGCTTATATGGCACAAAATGGAATAATTCCTTCTATAACACAAGCTAAAGTTTCTAACCAAGGAAGGACTAATGGAGAGAAAATTAAATATGATGATACATTGGTGAATTTTCAAGAAAGGGATTGGTGTGAAATCAATAAAATTGGAAGCACAATTAAAGTTGGTGATACTTCCATAGTAGCTAATACAAGGTCCAAAAGGAGAGTAATTGATGATGCTCAAGAGATAGGTAAGGGTGTAGCCACTATGCCTTCTATGTATCAAGGAACAAAAGATACTAATGCAACTCCCAAGGCCCAAGAAACTCAAAAAAATCAAAATGTAATGGGTGATTTTATACCTCAAACTATGTAAACTCAAAATAGTAATGCAACTCCTAAAGGACAATGAAGGGTTAGTTGCTCTTGCATCAACATTGTGGACCAAATGAAGGGGTTGAATGTGAGTATTAATATTTTGGATACATTGGATCTCCATAGATAAAGGGAGACACTTCAAGAAGAGTTGTAAAAATCAGCCTTTCAAAAATATTAGTAAGAAGAGAGGGTTTAGTTTTCATAAACAAACCTACACCTACTAGTGGTTAGCCAAGAAAAGATGGTAAATCACCTCCATTTAGTTTTTATGTGATTATTATAGATTTATTAGTGCATAATTTCATGATATATAGCGGGGAAAAAATCTCATTTATGCTTAAACAAATAGATGATAAGCTAGGCCTAAGGTATGAGCCTAATACTAAAGGTATCTTGCAATTAGATGGTTTAGCTACCAAGACCATGGGTGTGATAAAAGGTTTGAGTCTTACTCTTCATGATTGTCCCAAATTTTCTATTGGTCATGATATTGTTGTGGTGGATTTTCCACACTAATTTTATCTATGCTTTTCAAGATATTTCACTGCTAATATTGGTGGGTACTTGCAATCTGATTGACCATATATGGATTTTAAAACTAGATATGGTACTAAAGTTACAATCAAATTTGAACCTATGTCTAAGTTTAATTTTTATCCATGCAAGCCATTCATTTTAAATGTGAGTTTTACCATCATTAATGAAAGAGATCATTCTAGTGATCAAGAAATGGTTGTACCTCTTGAAGGCATATCATACCTTTTCTTTGATGAGTGGGGAGCATAAAACCATGAATATGATCCATATAAAGGTGTTGAAGAAGCTGATATAGGTGTTTATTATTTTCATGAAGAAGGTGTAGCCATACCAACCCTCTCAAAGTCAAGTGAAGATAGTGATGGTCTATGGAAATTATTCTTTGATGGTTTAAGAAGTAAGAATGAAGAAAGGGAAAGTGTAATTCTAGTTTCTCCTTCCAATGAGAAGTACTCTTTTGCAATCAGATTTTAGTTTAGTTTCACTTGTAATGTAACTGAATATGAGGCTCTTATATGTAGGCTTCAATGGGCAAGAAAGAAGGAAGTAAATAAATTACAAGTTTTTGGAGATAGTGAGCTAGTAATCCACCAAGTGAAAAGTAAAAGGGTTTCTAAGAATCCATTGTTGAAGTCTTAAAAACATAAGGTATGGGACCTTATTGAATAATTTGAAAACCTCAACATAAAATTAGTTCCAAGAGAAGATAATCAACATGTTGATAGGTTAGCTTCAATATGAGCTCTATTTGACATTCCTAATGATGTTAAGAACTCAAAAACTCAACCACATATCAAGGTGGCAGTAAGGCCAACAATACTAGATAGCGATGCCAATTGGCATGTTTTTGAGTGTGACAAGCAAATAAAATGCTTCTTTTAATAAAGAAAGGATTGCATTTGTAGATTTGTGTAAAGAATTTCCTGATATCTTTGTTTGGGAATATAATGACCTTAAGGGGTTTGATCCTAGATTGGCCCAACATACCATGGAGCTTTATCTGAATTCCAAGATTATAAGATAAATACAAAGGCTTATTAATCTTAAGGTTGAGATCCTAATGAGGAAATAGTTAACTAATTTGATAGAGTCAAACATCATTCCCTATCAAGCATTCTTCATGGGTTTCTAACTTAGTCCCTTGAGGAAAAAGAGTGGAGACATAAAATTATGTGTGTATTTCAAAGATTTGAATAAGGTGTAATTGAAATATCATTACCCCTTACCCTCCACAAATTAAATTCTTCAAGTGGTTGCATGTTCTCAATGCTTCTCTCTCTTCGATGGCTATTCTGGTTATAATCAAGTCTTGGTAAAGGAATAATATCAATACAAGACAACCTTTACACTAAATGGGGCACATATGCCTATAAAAGAATACCATTTGGGCTATCTAATGTAGGGGATACATTATAAAAATTCATGGATATGGATTTTTAAGGCTTGATTAATTAAATGATTCCAATCTATCTTGATGACATAATAGTTTTCTCAAAGAATGCTAGTGATCACCTAGCTCATCTTAGATTAATTTTTGAAAGATGTAGGCAATATGGGATCTATCTAAATCCCAGTAAGTGTGTTTTTTAGTTCATGAGGGTAAGCTATTAGGTCAAATTGTTTAAAAATATGGGCTTGCCATAAATTCTAAAAGAGTAAGTGCCATAGTGGATTTGTCTTTGCTCAATCACAAAAAAGGTTTGGAAAGTTTAATCAGAAAGATTAACATTTTTAGAAGCTTCATACCTAGTTTTTCCAACCTTGTGAAGTCTATAACAATAATGTTGAATAAGCATCAAGTATTCAATTAGACTAAAGAGGGAAAAAATAGTTTTGAGGCTATTAAGTAAGCCATTGCCCAAGCACCTACATTGAACAAATCTTGATTTATATGATAATTTATTCTTGCATGCTTTTACTAACATTGACATCATCTCATCCATGTTGATGTAGTAGAATAGTGAAGGTCTTGAGAAACCTTTAGGCTTTTTTATTTAAGGGATAAAGTATTATGAATTGATACATATTTATTGAGAAGCAAGTGTTGGTAGTTATAATAAGCCTTAAGAAGTTTAGGCATATGGTTTATAATAACAAAATACATGTCATGGTGACAAATCCAAGCATAAAAGACTTACTTTTGAACAAGGATTTGAATGAGAGAAGGGATGGGTGGATAACCAAGGTCATGGAGTATGATGTGGAGATTAAGGCTACCAAGCTGATAAGAAGAAGAGGGTTATGTGAACTTTGGCATCAAACCTTCAAGAAGAAGAAGTTATTTTTGCATTATAAGATGATCATTGTATAGTTGCACCTTTATTCCATCCAAGTTAGATGCAAGATATGCTAATATTTCTTCAAATAGGTGAGTGTCCTATAGGCTTAGATCAAGCAAAAAGAAGGTACTCAAAATTAAAATCTATCCCTTATGTTCTTGTGGATAAAGTTCTCTTTATAAATGATATTAATGGGATGTGATTGAGATGTGTTGAAACTTATTAGATTGATAATATTTTGGAATAATTTCATGATGGGCCTGCAGAAGGTCACGTTGCACCTAAGACCATAGTAGTAAAAATAATGAGTGATGGGTATTATTGGACTAGCTTGTTTAGGGAATCTTATACTTCGGTAAGGAGGTGTAAAAGTGTGATTTTTCATAAGGAAACAAAATCTTTTAGTCCTCCCTATCAATCCTATTCAAGTGACACAACAATTCATGCAATGGGGTATTTATTTCATTGGCATGATAAACCCTTCTTGAAGTGCTAGCCATAAGTGGGTGCTTACAACCACTGACTATTTAAAATGGTAAGTGAAAGAAATATATCTTGAGGAGGCTAATATAAATTTAGTTTTGGATTCTATGAAAGTCTAGTACCAAGATTTTGAGTTCTTTTAATAATAATTTTTGATAATGCAATGCTATTTAGTGATGCAAGAACAATTGAGTGAGATCTCATGAATGGAATCGATCTAAGCTCTTCTTCCAACTATTATCCTCAAGGGAATGGGATAGTTGAGTCCACCAACAAAAAAATGATTAGAATCATTAAAAAGATATTAGAAGACAATCAAATAACTTGACACACCAAGATATAAACAACCCTATGGGATGATAAGATCACTCCCAAAAAGGTTATTGGTAACTCACCCTATATGCTTATTTATGGAAGAGAGACCAAGCTACCTATCTATCTTGAATTAACAGCCCTAGATTTAGCTCATCAACTTGAGATGATAGAGAGTGACCCCATGGAAACAAGGTCGATAGAGTTGATGGCCTTGAAGGAGACAAGAAATCATGTTATGCATACAATGGAGTGCCATCAAGCCCAAGTGAATAAGACCTTTGATAGGATGAATGTTTCAAGAGCATATCAAGATGGAGACCTTATTCTTAAGTGGGATAAAGATAGGGCTAAATATAGTAGGCACACCAAGGTTGACACATTGTGGAGTGGGCCTTATGTTGTCATTGGTTACAAAGAAAATAATGCCTTTTAACTTGAAAATCTGGATGGAGAGGAGATGATTATCCCAGTCAATGGGATACATTTGAAACCATGATACTAACGTTAATTTCATAGCTTTATACATAGTAGAATAGGTATTTGCTTTGTCTAAGTTCTTAGTAGATACATTTAAAACTAAACTATGCAAAGTAATTGTAAATGTTTAACTGGGTATGCAATCTCTGTGGCCACTCGAGTACATTAGGCAGGTCTGAGCCACTTGGGAATGCCAACCACTATAGATAGAGTAAGGCATGAAAATGGTGTGAAACCTAGGATATGATGTTGGGGATATATAATGTAGAGAATGACATGGAATTTGTCAACCATCCAATCAATCGGTGTGTAAGTGAGCATATAGAAATAGTGTGCTACGCACATGCCCCCAAATTTGATTTCTAAGCATATGGATTATGGATTGAGTTTTAATAATCTATATTTAGGTATCTGAACTAAATATGGGAATGGTCATACCATACATGATGCTCCCAATTTGAGTAAACTAATATGAATATAAGCTAAACTAGTATGAATTTGACCAAAAATGAGTATAATTGATAAATCTATAATTAAATTTGTGAAAACCTATATTGTACCTACTATATTTTTGGCCAATCTAGGATTTTATAAAACTAAGGCTACTAGATAGTAGTCTTATGTATTGGATAGTAGTACCATTTTTGGAAATGTGGTTCTAGTGTCCTAATTTTAGTGCTAGTGTGCTTCTATTTTGATTTATGTGTCATTGTACTACTTTTTGGGTCACTATTTTTCCACTGTGTTTACCTGAGTCTAATTTTCTATAACTGATCCTGTGTGATGAAAAATATATTGTGAGTGTAATATAGGAACCTAATATCTATGACAAACCCCTATTAATACCCCCTCTTTTGAGGGTAATTATTGAACCTGTGTAATAATTGTCCTCAAAAGCAAAATCTTTGTAAGATGTGTATTAGTCAGAGCATATATAATATTTGCATAATAATCTAATATAATGTGAATGCATAACATCAAAATGTAATATAATATGAGTATAAGTATGTAATGTAAAATTTATGTCATGTTTAGTATTCATAAGGGTGTCAATATAGATGTAACAATAAATCTAAGTAAAATTGGGTAGCTATCTAGGGGTATGGGGTATGATGTCCATCATGACACCCAAGTAAGAAGGGTGAAATGCATGATGTCCCTCATGGCATTAAAAATTAGTGTGTGTAATAATAAAAGAAAAGTGTCATGGCCATGACACATATAATAAAACATACATACAAAACACACGAGACACACAAAGTAGGCTAAGGGGCCATAATATAAAGGACATGGGCACATGCCACCTAGTTTGAGAAAATAAGACATACAAGGACATGCTTAAATGTCCACATACAAAAGAAACACATAATTTGGCTTGGAGCCATATAGAAGGACATGTTAAAATATCCACACACATAATAAAGAAGGCATACACAAGGACATGGGCACATGTCCAAAGCATACATTTGTAAATAAAAGTGGTGTAGAGCCAAATAAAAATGCCATCAAATAGAGTATGCATAAAGATACAATCTAGTCTAAACTAAGTAAACTAGAAATGAAAGTATACTTGAATATGTAATATAAATGTGTAAGAGATAGGATATACATATGCTGAGTTTAAAGTAATATAAATTGAAATGTAGCAAAGAAAAATGACTAGCATAAAGGAAAAATAAGAGTACCTAGACTTAATTAGCAGGGGAAGCCTATGAAGCTAGATCTGAGTATGTGAAGCATGCTCAAATGCATGTCTTATAAGTAAATGTGTATAAATCAGTCCTTAATTAAGAGATATTAAAATAAAAAGACTAAACTAAGTAAAGAAGTAAAATTGAGTAAAAAATGTGAGAGAGGAAATGAATTAATACACCTCAGTAGGTACGTAGACCAATGCATAAACTTGGTAACAACTTATTTATATGTGCATGTATATATTGATCAATCAGTGAATAGCTTGGACTAAGCTAATGGCTTGCTCAATCCTCATGTGTGGGTGGCTCAAGAACTCAATCTAGTTTTTACTCCATCATTGCCCACCCCTTCTTGGTGGATCATGACATGTGAATAGCTTTGATTGGATTGCTAGTGTATCCAACCATCTCATGTGGGTGGATCAAGAACTTGAGTGGGATATGACTCCATCATTACCCACCCATGTGTAGTAGATGCATTTTAAACTAAACTATGTGAAGTAATTTTAAATATTTAATTGGGTATGTTAGCTCTGTAGCTACTTGGGTACATTAGGCAATTCTAGGCCACTCAAGAATGCCAACCACTATATATGGAGTATGGCATAAAAGTAGTGTGCAACATAGAATATGATGTTAAGTGTATAAAGCATAGAGAATGACATGAAATTTTTCATTTCATATAATCAACCAATGTGTAAGTGAGCATCTAAAAATAATGTGCTATGTACATGCCCCCAAATCTGATATCTGAGCATATGGATTCTGAACTGAGTTGTAATAATATGTATCTTGGTATCTAAACTAAGTATGGGAATAGTCATGTCATGCATGATGCCCCCAATCAAAATTAATATAATTAATAAATTAAATTAAAGTAAATTGATATGATCATAAACTAAACTAGTATGAATTTAATCAAAATTAAATATAATTAATAAATCTATAACTGAATCTATGTAAACCTATACTGTACTTGCTATACTTTTCTGTCCAATCTAGGTTTTTATGAAACTAAGGCTATTAGACAGTAGTGTCATATCTTGGACAATAGTGCCATTATTGGAAATGTGGTGCTAGTGTTCCAATTTGGGTATTAGTTTCTTTTTGGTCTAATTTCTATGCAACTATATTGATTACTTGCATCTATATGCAATTATGTAGTTTCTTTTTGGTCTAATTTTCTCATTGTGTTTACTTGCATCTAATTTTTTATAACTGAGATTATGTGCTAAAAATGTACTATAAGTGAAATAGAGGAGCTTGATATTTGTGACAAATCCCTATGAATTCCCCCTCTTTTATGGGATTTGTTGAACCTATGTAAGAACCATCCTCAAAATAAAAATCTCTACAAAATGTGTGTTAGTCAGAGCATATATGATATCTACGTAATAATCCAATATAATATGCATACATAACATCATAATGTAAGGTAATCTAAGTATAAGTATGTAATGTAATATGTATGTCATGTCTATCATTCACAAGGGTGTTGAGATAGATATAATAATGTATTTAATAACAAATATTAGTAAAACTAGGTATCTAACTAGGGGGATGGGGCATGATGTCCATCATGACATGTAAGTAGGAAGGGTAGATGCATGAGGTCCCTCATGGTATCAAAAATTGGTGTGTGTAATAAGTAGATACACGTTTCATGGTCATTACACATACAAAAAATCACACATATAAAACACATGAGCCATGCAAAGTAAGCCAAGGGGCCATAATGCAAGGAACATGGGCATATGTCACTAAATTTGAGAAAATAAGACATACAAGGACATGTTCAAATGTCCACATATGTAAGCAAAAAGTAAGTGGGTTTAGAGGCACATAGAAGGACATGTTAAAATGTCTACATACACAATTAGGGAGACACACACAAGGACATGGGTGCATGTCTGAAGCATACATATTATGAATAAAAGTGGCATAGATCTAAATAACAACGACATATTCAAATGCCCTAGAATAGAATAAGCATATAGATACAATCAAGTCTAAACTAAGAAAGCTAGAAATGAAAGTATGCATGAATATGTAATACAAATATGTGTAAGAGATAAGATGTACATATGCTAAGTCTAAAGTAGTAATAGCCGGTTAAAAATCTAAGTAAGAGTATCATGATCAATATCAAGATATAAAAGTGTTAAAATTGGGATGTAGAGTATAGAAAGATAAAACTTGAGAATCAAAACTATGTATATGATGCCCTAAAGTGGATGAATGTGTCAAGTGAAGAATTTTTGTATTGGTGCATATGCCCCAAGTGGGTAGATAATATAAAATATAGATTGGTGTATGGACCTGAGTCCTATAGTAATCTGAAAGCACTAGACAATAACAAGTGAAGCATGTATGTGTGATAAAATTGACTATATTAAGATAGATATAATATGTAGTGTCTAATAAATATAAGAAATTTAAACACAACAATGTATACAATCTATAATTTTATGTTTTTTGAGTAATATTTGAATGTTTTTTTTGTTTTTTTTGACATATTATTTTATTTTTGGATTTTATGGATATAATCTATGTACAAGAAACATGAAGATGAACTATGTTGATTTTTTTGTATGCAAAATCTTCTTAGATGCATGATGTTCAATGGATATTTGATTGGCTTGCCATCAAGTGAATCTAGATGGTATACCTTTGGGATAAATTTTTTTCTGATTATGTACGGTTCAAGCCAATTTGATTTAAACTTTCCTTTGTTTTCTTCCTTGGTGTTGACATTTAAAAGATTTTATTTTAAAACCAAAATGTTGACTTTAAATTCCCTACTATGGACATAGTTATTGTAGGTTTGTTCGATTCACTTCTGATATGCCCTAAGATAGTCTACAACTTGAATGTGCATGTGATCTAAATCTTATAATTCATGGAGATGTCTCTATTTGTATTGATTATTTATAATGAGCCCTTTAAAGAGACCTATAAGGAAGGGATTTATAACTCCAATGGGATAACTACTTATGTTTTATATACTAGTGAATAAAGAGTAGCTCTTGTCAGCATATGTATATTAGTGTGGTAAGCCCATAGTACATAGACTAGTTGATTGTGCTAGTCATTTACAAATTTGGTAACTATTTTTTTGAGAATATTGTTGATTGTCTTATTTATTTATTCTACTATATTATTGCCCTGTAGGTAATATGGATTAGAGAACATGTGTTGGATTTTATATTTGGTGCAAAATTTCTTCACCATTTTATTCTTGAAAGTGGTTACATTGTTTATGATTATGGCCACTAGGAGGACAAAGTGGGAAATAATATTGGTCATTATGAAATGACATATATCTTCCCCCTTTGTGGATTGTAATAGAATGGATTCCACCCATTTTTAAAAATATTATGTAGCTATGATAATGAATTTGTGACCTTTTGCAAATTCTAGATTTATCTTTTTGATTAGATCAAAACCTTATAGCATGAATGGACATGGGGATACGATAGGTTGGAGTTTCTATGAAGGGACATGGTGTAAGTTTCCATGTCATTGACATTTGTAGCATAACTTAGTGTATTACTTTTAATCTTATTTCATGGTTGGCCAATAGTAACCTTGCCTGAGTAATTTGTGTGACTTAACTTTACCATTGAAATGAACACCACATCCACTATCATGTACCTATCTAATATCCAACTTAGCATTCTAAGCTATCAAACATTAGAGTAAGTGTCCCTAAAAATGTCTTTTGAATAATTTCCCACCAATAATTACATATTAGAGGGAATTTTTTTGTAGTTTTTAATTTTCATTTCTTATATAAGTATCAGGTGTAATAGATTTATGTAAAAAGTTATATATGTTAGAGAACCATTTAGATGGTGTTGTGATGTGCTTGTTAATTAAAACCATTAGAGATATGATGTTTGCATGGCATAATGATGGAGATTTTAGTCATTTGATAGTGAAAATATCCCAATCTACATCTATGTTAATGGGGATCAATGATGCAACATTGGCCGTTGCATTGACATGAGGATTATCTTTACATGGGATGTTTTTGATAGATGAGTTATCAAACTGAGCCTATAAACATTGAACCATATTATTTTATGGAATGAGGCATTCTTTGGTTTGGTATATATATGTAACTTGATTGATAATTAATTGTGAATACTCGTAAACTTTAATTTATTTTATCTAGAGAGCCTGAGATGATTGAAGGCCTAAGATAATAGCTTTGTATTACACAATGTTGTTGGTACATGAAAAATTGAGTTGGTAAGTGAGGGGTATTATGTTCCCAAGTGGGTCGATGAAAAAAATTACAGCTTCAATATTAGATGCACATCTAGAAATATCAAAGGACATTATCTAGCCTTTTAATAATTTTTGTAAGATGATATTGAGGTCAAATTATGTAACATAGCCCATTTTACAATATAGCCTGAGAGATATAGTTTCAACATGAGGAAATTTAAAGGATCAAATTTTTTAATGACTTAAGTCTCATTATTAATATCATGTAGTATTAGATATTCTGAGTATCAAAAATAAGAGCCAATCAAAGTTTTTTTATTGATGGAAAATTTTGTTCATAATTAACAAATGTAAAATTGATGTAGTAAGTGACCCACTATTTATGTTAATCATCATGTTGTTCTAGGAGTGCACCAAGTGAATGATCTATTACTGATAGGTAAAGTAGAAGTGCCTTTGTCAAGTGCTAGTGGTACCAAGATAGGTGGGTTTAACAAGTACTGTTTAAGTGTATCAAAGCTTTCTTGACATGTGATGTCCCATTTAAAATTTATATCCTTTTTAAGTAATATGGTGAATAATTTGGTCTTATCCATAAGTTGTGCCATAAAGTGACATATCATCTGAATCTTGCCTTGGAAGGAGTGAAGTTACTCTAAATTTTTAGGAGGCATATCTATGATTACTTAAATTTTCTTAGGGTCAACCTCAATGTGATGTTGGGATATTATAAATCCCAATAGTTTACCTGATGAAACCCCAAAGACACATTTCTTGGGATTGATCATACATTATATTTTATGAGTCTCTAAAAAATTTATCACAAATATATTGCATGATGTAGTTGTTCTTTTGAATTTGCAAGAAAATCATTGACATAATCTTCAATTGTTTTATGAATGAGATCATGAAAGATATGTGTCATTATTCGTTGGTATGTTGTGCCTACATTTTTAATCCATAAGGCATGAATACATAGAAAAACATGCCCCATGGTATGGTAAAGGAAGTTTTTTCTTGGTCTTCTTCAATGAACTTAATTTGATTGTAACTGATGAAGACATCCATAAAGGAGAGAATCTCATAGTCTACTATGGAGTCACTATCACATTGATGTTGGGTAAAGGAAAATAATCCTTAAGACATGATTTATTTATGTCTCTAGAATCACAATAACATCAGATTTGGCTATTATGATTTATAACATGAATAATATTAGTACCCATTATGGATGAACAACTGGTCAAATTAAACTGGTATCCAAAAACTATTGGATCTCATTTTTGACTAAAAGAACAAATTTGGGGTGCATTTTTTGAATCTTTTGTTTAATTGGCTTGGCATTAGGATAGAGTGTAATCCTATGTATTATGATTGAGGGATCAATGTTAGGTATATCAAAATAAGCCCAAGTGAATACTTCATGAAATTTTTTAAAATTTTGATAAATATATGTATCTTCTACTTTATGTAACTTAACAACCATTAGTATGATATGAGGATCAATATATATGCTATAATTAAACTTGACTATTTCATCATTAAGTAACATAGATAAATCTATAGTGTATGGTATTATAACATAGATCGATCTATAGTGTATTTATTCATTAAGTAACATATCATCTGAACATTCACCAAATTATGCATGGGCACTTATGGAATGAGGAAAAATGTTCTTATGATAGAAGTAATGGAGATCCTTATATGCCCCAAAGAATTCTAATAGAGCCTTATCACTAGCAAACTCATCAAGAATAGGTAGATCTAGAGAAGTTGTATCATAGATAAGATTAGGGTAAATAACTGATAGTGTATGAACATGGTTTATTGTATCATTTACCAATGGAATAGGTGGACAAACCATCATATGCTAAGAAGTATGGTGAGAGGACTTAGAATTGGATATGCTATCTCCATATTCAAGTCCTTCTCTACCCTGTTGATCATATGCTTAAATGGGATTAAGGATTCCTTGCTCATGTTTTCCAAGGCCCTATCTTATGTAACCCATTTTTTAGAAGTATCTCAATTTGAAAGGAGAAGTGAAATTATTATCCTATGCTCTATAAGTAATTGAGGGAGTGATACACATGATTTGATTAGTATACTAGAGTGGTGTTGTATAAAAATCCATGTGAGGAATATAAATGTGTGAAGGCTATATATGTTGAAAATATTTGAATGGTTCTTTATCCATAGGGAATGTATAGATATGACCTCTATATCTAAATTTTAAACATGCATGTAAAGTGGATGGAACTATGTGCATAACATGAATCCATTGTCTTTCAAGCAAGATATTGTAATTAATTAAGATCATTAGGCATAACTTGACATGTTGTCGATATCGTTCTAGGCCCTAATGTAAGGTTTAGTGTGATTTGGTCCAAGACTTTGTGTGGAATATTATCAAACCCTTAGATGTTCATATAAGAAGGATCCAAATCCTTAGCATGTACATTAAGAAGTTGAAGAAAAGAGATATTGTAAATGTTCAACCCCAATCCATTATCAACTAAAACCCATTTGACACCTACCTCATTAGTTTGTAATGCAATGTAGAGAGCTAAGTATAAATCTATGAAATTCAGAGGTGGGAGATCCCCCTTCTCCAATTAAATATGTTATTTAGTCCATTTCATAGTACTAATTATGGAAGCAATATAAGTTGGCTCAGATGTTTGTGTCACCTGAGTATCATAGAGTGTAGCATACAAAATGTCTTTGTGTGTGTCTAAGTTTTGTAGGACCTCTAAAATGGAAAATGTAGCTAAAGAAGCATTTTTTTATAAATAAAGCTATATCTATGGGCGTTGCTAACTTTTCAAGCTTCGAGACCACATGTCGACATTATAACATGGATTGTAGGGTCTACTAAGAGCATAGAGATGGTAGTAGAGGTAGGATGGTGACTAGATGTGTGTGATCTAGAAGGAGGAGGGATAAGAGAGACCACTAATGTTTCCTTATGTCTAAGAGTGATAGGTAAGGAATAAAAGTGAACAAACGAGTAGAATGCATCTAAAGGAGTCTTATTAATTTTAGGTAGTATAATTATTATCTTATGTAATGTATTAGCTATGTGATTAAATATTCATGTCTTAATTGAATTCCAAATAAGATAAATATAACATGCTAAATAGATAATGAAACATGGAAAATATTTTAATTGATATGAAGAATCATGTATACATGTGTCTATGTCTTTTTTGAGTTCCTTCTGAATTAAAGGGAACAAGCATGCAAATTAAAGTATTAAACTTTGCAACAAAAAGTGATACACATCTTATATCATTATTATCATGATTATTTCATATAAAATTATAAAATGTATGGATCTAAAATCTGAATGCAATCTTGAGAGGTTGTCAAAGATGTTAGCCAAAATTGGCCACCATATGTGAGTAGCATTCAAAAATTTGGTCAATCATGATTTTAACTTTGTCGATAGCCATCAAAAGGGATTTGCCATGATCATGTTGGTATCATAGTGATAGGATTTTTCTCATTCTTGGTAGTTTATATAGTTTCTTAGAATGGTCTAGTTAGAAGTAAGGTCAAGTCACCTAGTCTTTCCATGAAAGTTAGTCATTTTGGCCATTTACAATGTGTTTAACATATATTAAGGTAAATTTGAAAAATTTAAGGTTTGAGTGTGAAGTCAAGGTTAATATTTAATCATGTTCAAAGAATAATAATGGTGACACTTCAAGGAGGAATGTGTCCCAATCTGAGCAAGCAGACCAAGGAGTAGAACTAGTAAGCTAGCAACATTTCAACTTTAATCATTTTTGACAAGTTAAGGTATGTTTGGAAAGTTTAATGTTTCTTAATTATGTATTGTAATTTCATAATATGAATCTTTGAGAGAAGACCAAATATAAAGGTTCATAATATTGTAGAGGGGTCATTTGTGTATTTGACACTTGTTAAATGTCATAGTACATATACTTTACCGTACACCTTGTCCAAAGATGTCTTATAATTGCTTTTCAAATGTTGGAATAATTTTGTTACTACCTATTCATCTTTTATAATGTTCAAGAAAGGAATAATGAGAAATTTTCAATGGAAGAAGGATGAGAAATGTCTTGGCATGTTTTCCCACCTCTATACAAGTCAATGAAAGCTTCATAATCACCTAGTTCATCATCTCTAATAGTTCAAGAAGGCATAATAGTCAATTTCATGAAGAATATAGGCTAGTGGAGGTCTATTTACAATATTTTATTTTGAGGATCAAATTACAAGCCTATCAAAGTATCCTTCTATACCTATTAGACCAAAATCTATGCAAATGAAGGAGTTTCAGAGCCAAACAAGGCAAAAACATATACCATTTCTCCATCAATTGAAAGGTCTACTTGGCAAGCTAAGAAAGGTTACTAGTTTTGGTATAGTTCAGAGAGGAGAGAGAGAAAGAGTTTGATTTAAATATATTTGGAAAATAATGGGACCCTAATTCCATTATATTTTGTGGCATTAATTATTTGATCAAGCCCCTTAGCTTTATGAACAATCGCTAAGGAGTTAAGGTGCAAAAAAGTGACTTCAAATTTTATAGGCCCAATTTTAAATAGTTTCAAGGAATTTTTAGCTCATTTAAAAAAAATTAATGATTGTGTGAGACAATGTAATACCATATTATATTTATCACACCATTTTATACGATATACTTGGCATGTGCCATCATTAGAAGATAGAAACCTCCATTTTGAATGAGTTGTAGACCTAGATGAAAAGCTATAGGTAGGGTTTTGATTGGTTTGAATGTTATATCACCTAAATTTGTATTAAAAAAACTTATATAAACCCCTCATTCCTCCTAAAAACCTCATTAAGTGGTAAATAATACATCATGAGGGTCATTGGTCTTGAGATCCTCTAACGAGCTTCTAAGAGTAAAAGAGTGAATGCAAACCTATGATTGATAAGCAAACCTCAATACATTTTAGGAGTATATAAAATAGTGATAAAATAAAAATAAATACATTTGAAATTTCCATGATTTTTTAGTAACCCCAATCAAACCATCAAACTCTCTCCAAGCTTCTTGAAGAACATAGATACTAAGAGTTACTGTAGCTATGCATGGTAGTATGATGTAGGTTTGTAAGTTGGATGGAGAATATTTAACAAAATGAAAGTTTACTAATTTTAAATTTTATAAAATTAAATTTTTTAATTCACCTCTCTATTCGTGGTATCATCCAAATCAATAGAATCAATCATAAGGTGAAGAAAGAAGGTGTCAATCCTAAAATAGTCACCTACATATTTGTATCCAAGTTGAGATGAATTGGGAAAGGTTTATGATGGGAAATGAGTTTGATAAAACTAAAAAGGTATGAGATACATCATATAAGGAATGGATAATGTTTATAATCCATGTAAAGTAAAAAAATCACTATAATGGCCAAGTCATGTGAAAGAAGTACCTATAACCTTCTGTTAAGAAAGTAGGCAAAAATTGGTAGGTTCTTGCATGGAATCTAGGTTGTGAAAGTTCAAATAGAGTGTAGAGGAATAATGAAAAATAATTAATAATTTTAAATAGACTTTATTTTAATTAATATTAAAAATCATCAGGCTTATTTAACTGAAGAGTGTCCTAGCCTGTTGGAGGCGTAAGAGAGTAATAATGCTATTGGGCTCATCTTGGGGAAACCAATATGATATTAGTTTTTCATCTATATAAATTGTTAAAACATGTACCTTGAATTAAATTGGGCTCATACATTAAATTATTTATTTATTTTAATAAGGAAAGGCATGAAGTTATATGCATTTATCCATGTGAGAAATAGACAACTTGCTAAATGGATTGTGCAACATCAAGAAACATGATTGTGTTATGTTCAAGTAAGGATTCAAGGTAACTTGAGCCCATTATGAGCATGGATAAAGTAGTAAATAAATATGATAAATTATAAACAATGTCACCATTAGCCAAATAGGCTCAGAGAGAGCATAATATAAGAAAGAAAACTTTAGTCCTTATAGAGACATATATGTATGCCTACTAAAATTTGAAGAATCTTTTATTTTTATGTCTGACGTGGATTTGAAAAAAGGATATGAGGAATGAGAAACACCTTAATATGGTTATAAGGTTTTGAATCCTTGCTATGTAGTGAAAATTATCACTTGGAGTCAAGTTTCTTTAGAAGAAGAGTGTTTTAGGCATGAGAGTGCACCCACAAGTTTGTATCTAATACATTAAATAAAACTTGTAAGTGTTGAGGTGATTTGCAAAGTGAAGGCCCTTGGGAGGTGAAAATTAAATTTTTGAAAAAACATATGAGGTTTTAATTCATTTCAATATGGATAAAGTGTGAAATAAGGATTGCTAGGGTCACTTCAATAGGACTATTCATAAACCCTAACAATATCCTAATGCATGTTCCAAGAGACCTGAGGAATCAAGTAACTGAAATAAATATTTTAACATGTCATGGTAGGTTTTATAAACCTAAAAAGGGTGTTTAAAAATCAAACCAAACACATTAACACATTTTTAGGCCCAAACAATCACCTCACAAGTTCACCACTAGCCCTGTTTGATCGAGAAGCCCAATTTCATCACATAAAAACTTGAAGGAGAAGTTTCATTGGTAAAAGTGGCAATTGGATATGTTAATATGGTATTATTAATCTAATATAATGGAATTTTTTTATAGATATAGTATTTTTTCTTTACGAATAATCCTTAACAATTATAGACCCTAAAACCTTGCTAAAACCTCTCGAAGAGAGCTGATGGAGTGTTTTGATATTATAAGTGAATTAAATATATTGGTATGGAATATAAAATATTTGGATAGTCTCTTCACACCCATAGGCATGTGATAAAGCCACTAGTTAGCACCTATGTGAGGAAATGCATAGAAGAATGACCTAAATTACTATGTTCTTGAATGTAACTATAAGATTTGCAATAGGTCAAGCCTACTAATCTATTGGGAGAGACTTTCTAAGATAGGATAGAGATAATATAATCATTTATAGGCCATTTAAAAATCCTTCATAGTGATAACACATGTTACAAGTTGAAAACTAGGCCTAAATGAATAAATATGACCAACATGGCCTCAAAAGGGTAAAATTTCATACTTGTTTCAAGAGTTCAAAGGTCAAAAGGCAATCAAAGCATCTTGAATAAAATATGATATCATATATACATTATTTGGAAGTCATGAAAAAATAATAAGAACCATTCTTGTCTCTCATTACTGCTTGAAGCTTCTATAGAAATGAAGATCTCTTATTACTCTCTTGACAAGCAAGTGTGAAGACTCATTTGTGAGTTGATTTTCAATGCTTATACAAGGCCTCTATGAACTGCTACAGTACATTTATGAAGTGAAAATACATTGTAGAGTTTTCCAAATTAAAAAAATAGACTTTCATTGAGTGATAAAGTCCTAATATCAAAGAATATGGGATGAGAATAATTTTTAAGTTCAAGTCCAAATCTTAGATGAAAGAAAAGCATTGAAAGAAGTGAGGGTTAGCATAGAAGATTATCAAGCATGCCAAGTGTCCATGGGAAAAATTGTAATTACCCTCAAATAAGTAGATGTGTAACTCCATGGAAAGGAAGTTAGATTCAATAAGTATTAAGTTTGATAAGATGGACTTCTACACTACACCTCATGAAGATACTCATCTACACGTAGTCTAGAAGGTTAAGAAACAAGATGACAACACTATCCTAGAAGATTTGGTGTCAAATCCTTTCTATTTTTTAACTAATTTGATGATGAAAGATAGTTCATGAGTTCTCTTCTTGTACATTCCTTCCTTCTTTCTTATCTTCTTCTATAAACGAAGCCTTTAAAGGCATTGAATGTAAAATATAAATGGGTATGGTGAAGCCCTACCAAATTTGATACTTGATACTGCCTCTAAAATAAAATTCAAATCGAGTTAAACTTTATTTGTCTTGAATTAATTGAATTTGAGATGAATGTTAGTGATATTAGTACTAATTACTTGCATTTTTCCTTTCCATTCATGCCTCTATGTGAGTTAGTTATCTTCCCATGGGTCATATGAACTGTATAAAATGGTTTGCTGAGTTCAAGTGTTGAAACTTCATTAATGTCTTCCTTTAGGCCTCTTGATTAATAAAATTGGATTTTTTACTAACCATAGCCTTCATATATAAAAAATTGTGTGGTAAGAGCTATCTTGAAGTTGTAAAATCAAGTTGTAGTCTTATGGTTTCATAGTGCAAGCATTAGCAAGTAGAGGAAACTAAATTTGGTGCATCACCTCCATGTTATTTTTCTAATGTTAGTCTTATTCTATCCCTTTTCATTGAAATTTTAGTAGGTTAGTTTTATTTTTGGGTGAATCATCAAGGGAACTAGCCCAATCTAGAGATACACTTCACCATTTAGGCCACCTACAACCTAGAAGTGATTCCATCCTATACCCAAAGACCCCTCTACCAATGAGAACTAGTTAGTGGTCTCACAATGTCTAAATGAACCCAAAAACCCCTCTATTAATGAGAACTACTTACATAGACAATTAATCAAGGACGACCTTAAACTTATGTAGTTATCCCCTATGTGTTGTAGTTTGTGTGCATAAGAGTGCAATATACTATATGAATATGCATGCAATGATCTAGATTATAACTTCACAAATATTGCTCATGGGATTTTCTATGAATGATTTAGACCTATAATATGACTACTCATATTCTTGATATGTAAATAAGGATGAATAAGAGAAAATATCTTGGTTTTGCAATTGATTGATTTAGCTTTAGTAGGTGTTTGATTGGTATTTGATGTATGAGGAATGAGAAGGCTTAGACTTGTATTTATACCACAACTATTGAAAATATATCATGGTAGGGTTAAATACGACAAATAGGCTAACCTAGAGGTTTCCAAACATTTATAATTTGGATGAATTTAGGTGACTGGACACTAGATAAGGATCTAGATACTCCTTATATACACATAATATTTTCAAAATTTTTCAATTACTAATGCTTTTTATCTTGAAAGAACCCATTGAGTCTCAATCTCTCTAAGTGAATGCCTTAAGAGGTACACTAGGAAAGGGGTGGGTAGACCATTAGTGTTTCATAAATTTTTTGTCCCCTTACTACCACTTCTTATCTACACATCCATCTCGCAAAAACATTTCCCTAAGCTTTGCCTCTTATTTTTCACCTTCTTCTAGTCTTTTCTGCCTTCATTAACCCTTCTCTAGCCTAAAATCATTTTTTATGGTTTACGTTACACTATTATCCCCATAAAACTTCTACTCTAATTAATAAAATTTATTTAGGGTCTAGGTTAGCCTATGGCCGACCTAGATCTATACTTAATTTGTTTTTGTCAATAATGATACAAGATCGATTGGGTTGACCTTGTCAGCGTAAACTTTCAAAAAGGTATAAGGATAGATATACCTATATAAACACATCAATTTAACCATTTATAAGATAAGAGAAAAATAAGAATAATATATTATGCATCTATTTATCCACCATTCTAATTGAGGAACATAGCTTAGGGCCTCAATACTTTCTTTGGAGAAGTCTTTTGGATGCATTGATAGGCTATGTAGCCTAGATTTTATTTATACTTATCATCTTTCCATACCACAATAATACCTTGTAAATCACCTTGACCAAGGGAGAGATTGAGGCTCGATGGGTTCATATTCAACAGTAAGTATTCATAACTTTGTTCCTCTTTTGTAAGAGTAAATAGATTTGAATTTGTACTTATCTCCCATATATTAGGATTATGTATGCATTGACGTGATTATATATTATATGCATATTTAATTTACATGTTTATTACCCTCACTTTGTGCCATAAGCTTTGGTGAACACTAGATTAGATTTTGATTTACTTGTTATTAGTTTAGTGAATATGAAAACATAGGACCTAATTAGGGTTATTATATTGTTGTGCTTAACTGGAGGCTTTGAAAACCTCCCTAGTGATTTTATTATGGTAATATATCCCTTGGATAGGTCTAGTAAATCCATCTTGGTCAGGACCTTAAATGTCCAATGTATCAACAATTAAAAGTGTAAGTAGGATTTATCTTCTCTGAGATAGGATTGATTTGTAGATCTTTTGCATTTTCCATTACATAAATTTTGGTGAACCTAATGTGAATCTAGCCCTTATAGGTTTTATTTCATTCCATCATTTTTATAATTTTATTATCTTTTTCTATATTTGAAGTACTGTATCAAACCATGTGATATAGTTCTAACTCTCTATGTGCAGGTTTAACACACAATCACTTCAAAATGAATCCTTTTTATCTGTGTAGGTCTTCGTAAACTACAAGTTACTAGATTGAATTGGTTGACATTACCCTTCTTTAGTTCTAGTTAGCATATACTATTGAATAGTTTGACCTTGTATGCTAATTATTTTTGCCAACATTCAGGTCAATAAACATTATCAAACAATTTGAATATATTCCTTATTTTAATATTTAGTATACAGGGTTTTGTAGAACTTGGTCGAACCAATCAACCCAGTTTGAGGAATTTGAAACCAATAATTAAGGAATTTCAACATAAAATTTGCATTATTAACCATCTTCAAACATAACCAAGGTTCCTCTCTTTCCCCTCTCTATCATTTTAGTGCTCTCTATAGTTCTATTTTTCACAAGTTAGCACTCTTCAAAATTAAAACCCTACAACTAATTAGGTTGACGTGGTTAACTTAGTTCTATAGTCTACCTTTTATCTAAGAGACATAGTCAACCTATTTGACTCTATTCTTAAATACCTTATTTATATAGAATAGTATTGATGTTTACCCACCAGGACCATAACATCCCACTATGCTTCTGAAGCCCAAACTCTGGGCTAGATTTGTGCCTGTACAACTAGGCTTCCCTATGTGTACGAGCCCTAGATGAACATTTACATGATGGTGTAGCCACCCAATCTATGACTTGAACTTGGGTGGAGGCTCTAATACCACATGTAATGAACCACTACACCAAAACCTTGAGGCGTTAGTGAAGTCCGCCCACCAGGACTATAACAAGTGACCTAGTCAACTCTATTTTGTATTATTTGTATACAGTGTTACTTAAATTTTACTCTATACTATTCTTGATCAATAAATTAATAAATATTTGCTATTAATAAATTCACATTTACATAGTCTAAATAGGTGGGTTTTAAAATTACCATTCTAGTTACACTATTTTACTCTTTTTTAAACACTACCAAATTACATAAGATTCAAAATGCATTTAAACATTTATCTTACCAAGGCTTACCCTCTTAGATTTCATCACCAAGGGGGAAGCCAAATTGGTTTTATAGACAAGTATAAATACGTGGTTAATGGTATATATTGGCAAAGCACCTGACACCTTTATCACTACAGGATTGTGAAGTGAGGGGGTAGGCCACAATACTAAGCTAGTACCATTACCAACATAGATCCCTTTCATCCCAAATGTCCTAAAACCATACATATATTTCCTTTCTAGTTCCCTATTTTAGCCAACTCTCTTATCACATTTAAATAAACACTTTATAATAATCTAACAACAATTGGGATCATCACTTTGTTAGCATTTACTTTTCTGTTGATTGCTTTCTCTATGATAATTGTGTGTTGTATTAAAAAAACTTGCATTAGATGGTGTTGGATAAAGGTTTTGTGATATGTACCACAATTGGCTCACACATTGATATAATTATTTATGTATTTACTTTCATTATTGCTTCACTTATATTGAATTTTTTTTGCTTGTTTTAGAACACTATCTTATGGTCGATATAATCTATTATAGACTATATTTTTCCTCTTGACAATAGTATAAAATCAACTTGTGTGTTTTATAAATGTACTCTTATTTCTCCCTTTTTAGGTCTCTCTCTAGTAGTACACAATTGATCTGAATGATTGTGTATCCTTATCAACCTATTTTATCTTCCTATTTACAATACAAAGTTGACCTAAATGACTTTATATTCTTCTCTACCTGCTAGGTTATAATAAATAGTTGACCTACATAAATCTGTATCCTTTTTTCCCACTTTGTCTTTGTATCATCTTTGTCATCCTTAACCTTTCTCTCTCATCATGAACTTCCTATTTGAGGATAACATAGAATTGAACTCAATAGATATGTTGAGTTTTACCAATCACAATAGGTTTTTACATAAATAGCTTATGGCTCCTAATTTAGACAAAATTATTGTTCATGTGGCCACTTGCACTAAAAACTATGGGATCCCTATTCATACATATTTAGTTTGCAACCCTATAATCTCCTTAGAATATCAACCTAAATTAGAGTATACTCAAAAAATTCTTTTCTTCATTAATGAATTTACTAAACATCGAGGAAAAGACCCTTCTACTATTTATCACCTTATGATAAGTGGTCAAATAGAAGAACCCCATTCACATTCTCCTATATTCTCATACATATTTGGGGGTGATAGCTTCTTTGCCTCTCAAGCTCTTCCTTTATCTTTTGACCCCTTATCATACTATGATGTCTTCTTTTTTGATTTCCTCAACCTCCATGCCAAATATCTCTACTAACATGGCAAGTTCCACATCTATTGGGCCATTTTCAATACCCACTCTTCTTAATTATTCCACTAGCACATCATTGGATACCCATGGTAATCATGCCACTAGTTCTTATTCTTCTAATCCTTCTACTAGTGCATCTTTCAAAACCCAAGCAAATCATACTACTAGTGCCTCCTTTGCTAACAATTCCTCTCAAGCTATAAATAACATGCATTCAAATACTCATAGTGGTACCTATTAACACTCCAAATTTCACCCTAAGAGGAGGTTGTTCAGGCCTACCTCCAAGTTAAGGGTAACATGGGAGTATCCCAAGGATGTAGGTGACCTATGGCTAGGTCAAACCTCTAGTTTATGGGGATATCTCCCCTGATGCATCCATTAAGCTCAAAATCATTAAACCTACTAATTTTTGGTGTGAAAAAGGATAGATAAATGTATGAAAGGAAACCTATACTACTAGAGGTGATGCACCGATATGAATTATCCACTCTATTTGATGTTTAATAACACTAATAGACAAGACAAATGATTGAAACATTATCTCAAAGAGTTTATAAGAAAAATTATTTCACATAAATATTATATTAAATGGTTAGATTAGTTGGGTAATGAAGGGAAGTTCTGATAAAAGACACTAGTCAAGCTTTCACTCTAAGCTCATCCACTAATCACTCTAAGTTCTAACATACTATGTGACCTACGTAAAACCATAAACTAGAAACTAGGTGAGGCAAGGACCTAAAAAGCAAGAGAAACCTACAACATATGTAAATAAAACAATCATAACACACTAAACCAATATCGAAGAAGCTGAAACAGTCCTTGTATTAGCTCAAGAGGTGATAAAATACAAATCTAGGTAGAGTTTAATTATACCAAACTTAGGGATGTGTAAAATGGACTAAGAGCCTAATTTTATAGGACATGAGAAAGATATAGAAGAATATTTTTGGTGTATGAGTGTCAATAATATTTCATAATGCTCACCATTCATTCAACTAGTAGCCTTCCATTACTTCTCCATGCATTGGTTGGGCTAATTGGTGTCTTCAATGAGCATATTTGGGTGATAAAGTCTATTTTTGGCCAAGGTTGCCCTCATAAAGAGTATATACACATAAATAATAGTCAATTACTTCTCCTATGATAGTTACAAATCATTTAAGTGGTGTAATTAGGCCTTCATAGATCATTTAGGAGCCCACCTTCCCTTTGTACATGTCAACTAGGCAAGGAAACTACCCATTCTCGATGATGACCATATAATGTGTGATTTATTACTTTAATTAATTATTTAAAATGGTGTTATGAACATAAAGTAACTCCCTCAATATCCCCTCTATGGTAAAAGTATCTTCTCTTATTTGACAAAGTAGGTCTACTAGGCCACTATGCCTAATAACTTGACTGAAAGCTATTTGGATGGCCATGTGGATTGAATAGGATATTAAGTATAGGTAATTGAGTATGATTTATATCTATAGAAACATATTATTCCATGACTTATGCCTCCCAAGCATTTCACAACTGCAACTTTGCCCATCTAGGTGACTAAGTTTCTCTTTACTAGCTTTAATGGACTGGCCCTTTGGTGCAGAATTTTAGGAACATTTTCATGGAGATTTATGAGAATTTTGTGGAATAAAAAGATATAAAATGTATCATACTAACCTATCCAATGGTTTTCTAGCTTAAAAATAACTTTTCACCTAGTTTTCTTCTCAAAACCTTGAAAAAATGTAGTTTCTAATGAGTCTGTACAATAGTATAGACAAACGAGTACCATGAATAGGAGATCATTTGAGTTAATCATGTGATTTAAGTGTTTTTAAGACCATTTAAATGAATATAAATGTAAATATCTCATGTTTTGATCCATTTGGTCTCTTTTAGGGTTTATGCAGGGTTTTAGAGGTATACCATCTTAACGATGGTTTATAGAGTATAATCCTCTAATACAAAACATTATTACACGGATGTGTAGCCCATGGACATCCTCAAAACCCTTGAATAAATCCTATTCCCATGTAGACTGTACAGTGAAATATGAGTGAAATTTAGTATATTTCAATTCTTTTACAAACATTCTAGGCAAGTTATAGAGTTAGTGATTATTCATAGAGTTAGGATCCTAAATCCAACTCTTTACTTCATGGATGGTGAGTGCCTAGGGTTTAAAAAATCCCCCTAAGATCACTGGGTCTCAATTCCCTTGCTTGGAGAGATATGAGCATTGGAAATGGAAACTTGACCTGGTTGCTTAAGGAAATGGAGCTCGAGAAGGGTGTTAAAACTAAATATGACTATTAATTGTATTCCATTGACTAAAAAATCCTCTTTAGGACCTATAAAATCCTCCCACACATTATGATGATATTAATTATGGTTGGGGGTTTGGTTATGTCACCAAGATGGATATGGTATCTTAAGGCCTAAAGATGGATTTAGGCCTTGTAGGCTTAAGATTACTTTGAGCCTCTTATAGGTGGGTTGGTGACCTCAGTGTCATCATATCTCAATATTTACATATGTTTCTAAACTTTTTACTTTCCCTAATATATCCAAACCACCACCACCTCAATTCCTTTCTCTTGTTTGTTTATCCTGAGTACTATTGTTTAGTCTAATTGCTTGACTAGTTGGTGTTACTAGAGACTTGAGTAGTTTCCTCTCTTTAAATTTATTGTGTTGATGAATTTGAAACTTATGAAACATGTTTTCAAGGTCTAAAAATATATTTTGTGCTGGACTTCCCTTAACCCTACTCTTTGCATAACTATTGTCCCCTTGTTTAGTGTTTAAGAATAGCTAGGCATGTATAGCCCTAGTCACTTGGTTTAGTGCCTTTTTGCTTAAATTTGAGAAACTTATCTTATTAGAACCCTATTATATCTCTTCCCACTTCCTTCTCAGGTGTCTATAGACTTCCATCAACCCAAAAACATGTAGATGTCTTCCATTTCTATGATTAGGATTGATTATATTAAGTTTAGGCCTAATACACCATTAAACTCTCCTTTAACAACCTCAAATGGAATAAAACATTGAATATAGCTTGATAACCTTAGGAAACAAGTTAATAGAGTTTTATTTCATCCTTACACTTCAATTACCTTTATGTTTCTCACACTTACTCTCTTACTTAGGTCCTACCTATAGGTGATAGTCCTAGATCTTGATTGAGTAGGTGTACCTGTATCCTCGATTATGGTGGTATTATTAGGATACATTAATAATGATTCATGATAAACATGAATTTAAACTTTTATTATTCCTTTTGAAACTTCTTATCATCCCAAACTTACTGGGTAGGTCTATGTGTACTAGGTTCACTGTGTGTGTGTAGTGTTTTAAGAGTTTATCTTGACCATTCTTCTTGATCATAATTTTAAGACTTAAAGTGATATAATACTTGATATTGATCCATAATTCATCATTTAATGCATTTTATATGTATATTTTTTCCATTATCTATAAATTCATCTAATACACTTGAGAATTTAGACCTAAAGGTATGCAAACATGTAGGTCTATAAATCATTACTTAAAGCTCTTCATGGTATATGTGTGGATCAAGTTTTCATTGGAAAAAAATTCACACTCTATTAAAAATATTGATGCACCTTTAGATACTCAACTTTCTTGACTCAGCATGTTCAATCATGTTTCCACACATAACCTATGTATCACTACTCAACTCCCTCAATCCTAATTTGTCCTTTGTTCATGAGATTATCTTTAGTCTCCTTAGTTAGTTAATGGAGTTGGTTTATTATTTGAACATGTTTAACTCATTTTAAATGTTATTCCATCGGTACTTATGACTTACCTTAAGGTCTCTCAATGTCTTCAACACCCATCCAAACATCCAACACTGCTTTGTCTGCATAATAAGCTTGTAGATGCCTAAATTAGGGTTTGTCTCTCAAGGGATGAGTGGGAGAATAAGTTTGAATAGAGATAAATGAGAGTCATGAGGGAAAATAATATATCATTATTGAAATATGGAGTACATTTATGCCTTGAAACAACTTGATGACTCTCTAAAGCTACCCTATTCTCTCTTTGCAAGGAGATCACATTACATGAATGATAGTCACCTTGGAGATATGAATTTGAAGGGGTTGTTTGGTCTGATGGAATATATTACTACTTGGGGTATAAAATAAATAATTGGATGGATTCTCATAACCCATCATATAATTCAAAAACACTACTCACCTCCCTTGTATGCATCAAAGGCTCTGTAACATGAAGAAACATTACCATGTAACCTTCAGATGGGACATCATGGATATTTATTTTCTCCCAAAAACTCACACATGTGGAAAAAGGGTGGATAATTTTGGATATGGACTATAAGGTCCCCTAGAACACACATATAGGCATTGATTTGTAAAACCACTTCAAGGATGCACCAAAAATATTACAATTTTGACCCCCGTACAAATGAATAAGGCAACTTTGAGTACTTAAGTTATTAATGTTTGTTCATAAAGCATAGGTTATGAATTTATATACTAATTATTATAATAAAATGTCATGATACCCCTTTCCTTTTCCCAAATTCTTGGATCCTCACCTTCTCTCTCTTATACGAACTGAGTATAAACTTGAAGTGCTATCCTAAATTGCCCAGGAGCTCGATGGAAGAAAGGGATCAAATTTTAAATTATTTGACCTTGAAACTCATGGATTATTCCATCTGATGCCTAAATTAAGTCCTTTCTATATATTTATAACTTCCTCTAGTCATGGCAATACTGTACGGATATGTAAAAGTTTGAAAGCACATACAACCTACAACTTTCCTTCATTTTCTAAAGTTTTAGACCTTAAAATGCCATTAGAGGATGACAGGAGGGAAAAGAGAGGTAAAAATGCATTTCAAACCTATGTTACAACTAGGGAAGTTGAAAGGCCACATTTCCCACATGTGGGGCCCAATTTAGTGAATGACAAATGTATTTGACTTCTAAAATGGACCCTTTATACATATGAAACCATGCCAAAATGACTTTATGATTGAAATGAGACCTTTTTAGGACCCTTATAATATAATGAGAAACCTAAAAAGCCCTTTCACAAAGTTTTATAATGTAATTTGACTAATATGAGGTGTTTTAAGGGTTATTTGATGACATGAAGGATTTATGAAGGCTTGAAATAGGGTTGAATGGGTATATCATAGAGAATGACCTTAGATAAATCCTAGACCTCATGTCATGATTAAAAATAGTTTTGGACACACCTATATCATGATAAAAAATCTCATGTCACAAGAAGTGGCTTAAAACAAGCCTAAAACCATAAGAACTAACAACCTTAATTTCCCCAAATTACTTTAACTTCTGCTAGGAAACCTTAACTTTGTCAAATAGGGAAAAGACCGCTCTCTAGGATTTAAAAGGACATGAAAACTATATACTCACTTAAGGACCACCATGTCACTTTAACACATCACCTAAATACTAAAAAATAGGATATCCTATGATGATATCTTCAAGCAACCCATGGTATATATAATGAGAGTTTGAACAATGCTAGAATGTTTAAGAGACCATAAGAAGATCATGATAAGGTTTAGACCACCATGTATAATATTGGAGGGGATTCATGATTTTTTTTGATTTTAGGGTTTGATATCTATCATGTTAGGCCAAAATATCAACATCTTTGGTGACTCATAGTGGTTGACCAGCCTACTAGTAAAGGGAACCCACTATCTCTCCATGACAATCATGACTCATATATGGAAGTATGACTTGGATGACCACTCTTATTAGACTATCAATCAGATTTAGTACCTTATAACACCTTCAAGGACTAAAAAAACAATCACACATAATGAGAAAAAACCAAAATAAATAACACCTAACACCAAAGAAAGCAACAAGATAAGACACCCAAGCATATATTTATGACACACTATACTTGTGTTGACACACTTATTAGAAGCAAGATAACAAACTAATATAAATAACTAACCTAAACCCAATTCATTTCTCTTCTAAAATCAAATGGAAAGGTATTTTTATATTTATGACACTATGATTTTATATTAACATATGATGAATGGAGTCCTATTAGTTACTACTCATCAAATAAGAACTTCCACTTGCATTTGGGAATGTTGGCATACTCATAGACTCTTAGAACAATAAATAGGCTCCCTTGTTCCATTATTAGGTGCATAATTTGGATGTGTCAAACCAAAACCTAGTCATATTCATGCCACACTTGTCTACTTTGCATGAATAATCTCATCTTTGTATTAGTCATAGGCTGCTCTTGATCAAGCTAAATAATTTGAGGTGGCTCTTGTGATATGCTCAGAGAGTTGAATTCAAGGAGGGGTGAATTCTTATCTATGTAAGCTTGAGGCCAATAAGGTTTAGTTCCATTATCAAAAAATGAATATACATATACATATGGGATGAGGGGCTGATATCCTTCTTTAAAGACCTCAAATAAGTCATTTTCACATGAGACAACTTATTGGGATGGCATGATTGGAGGGTTGCCTTCTCCTTGGTTGGTAAAACTATCTTCCTCAATCTGAACCTAGTCATGATATACCTCAAGAAGAGAGTAACCTAACCTTATGATATCAAATAAGTCTTCTGATTGATCTTCACATGGTTTAGATTTTCTTGGGCTCTCTTATTTCATAAGAACTGATGTCGGAGTAGACATAACATGCTCATCAAACTCCAAGAAACTTTTTACCACCTCAAATAGACCATTTGAATTTCTCTCATTCATGACAACAACTTGACCAGATTGAATGAAATCAAGGTTACCTTCATGAAGATATTGATAGGTTGGCTTACATCCTTCTTGACCCACTAAAACCTCTTTAGGGTTACTTCCTTGTTTTATAGTTGTTACAATTTGGATAAATGCTTCACTTTCATATTCCTTAGGACTGTCATGAGAAAGAGTAGTTATCATGTCATCAAGGAAATATTAAAGGTCACATTTTTATTAGCTAGTATATCTACATCCTTCTTTTAACTCACCTTGATCTTGCAACCCATATTCTTTTACATGCTTGAAGGTTGATCTATGTTTCACCTCACCAAGAGGTGTCCCAATGATAATCTCTTCTTAAAGTTAATTTAAATTAACTTCATCATATTCCACCTCAACCTAACCTTATTTAATTTATTTCTTAAAGATAGGATCCTTTTAAAGAAGTGGAATAGGGGATCTTTGAAATAATTTTAGAAGAGAGGTCAAATTTGGGGGTGTTATGGATGCTTTATTCTTCTAATTCAGCTACTCACTTTTAACAACCAACATCTCATATTTCTTCTTCATATTGTCTTGAATGGACCTCCATGATGGGAATGATTTGGGATATTGAGGAGGTAGGGATAACGATTGATGAGTCTCATATTTGTATTTAGCTCCAACATCATGATGCAGGCTTAACTCATCTTCCTTTCCCCATGATTGCATGGCTTGTTTCTAAGTTGGAACCTTGGATTTATAAATTTTTTCTATTGTATGTGTTACAACTTGGGGCATGAATGAAGTTACCTTATGTTGAGATTGCCCTGCTCTTGCATTTTCAATTAACTGAGATAAGTGTTCATTTTCAAGTTTGACTTCTCTATCTAGGTGAGATACAAAGTCAAGTTTTAATTGATCAGAGATCTCTTCAGGCTGACTGGGAAGGAAATAGCCCTATAAGGTCTGATCTAAACCATAAAACATAGCCTTATCAACACACACTTCTTCCCTCTCTTGCATAGTTTCTTAGATGGACTTCCAAGTAGAGAAGGCTTGAGGTGCTTTTGGGGATCTTAAAAGGTTTTGACACTCACTTGCTTTGGAATCTTGAGGGAGGATGGGATGCCTAATATAGGACTGATGTGGGATGGAAGAGGGTACATAAGACTGGTAAAATTGGATTTTTTATCCCTCATAGACTACTAGGTTCTCCTCTATGGTTGTAATCAGACCACATGCATTTAACATATCACTATTTGGCCTTAACTAATTCTCATTCATAACAGATGCCCATTCTCTTTTGACTTAATACAATGAGGTTCTCATAATCCTAATTAGGTGACTAGGGATATCTTGGCCATAACTCCTTTATGTATCAATCCCCACCATGTACTTTTCATAACTCATAAGAGTTTACTTAAGTCTTGATATGGACTAGTTTGGTACATGTTTAGGCTAATTAGGAGCATCATGACATTGACAAGATTGATTAGGAGGATAGGTAGGCTACCAAGGGGGTTGATAAGGCTCACAAGGGGGTTGATAAAGCTAACAAAGGGGTAAAGATGATATTCTTAGTAGTAAGGAAGATCATGATACTCATAATAAGGAACAAAGGGATGGTTGGGTTATGATATGATTGATGAGGCTCATTTTAGGGTTGATATGGGTCAATATAGGAACTATGTCCATATCCACCCATTAGACATTATAAGGTAAAATGAAGAATGAAGTGAAAAATCAACAACAAATATTCATACCCCTAAGATGATAACCTTAAGATGTCTCTTAGCATGAAATTTTATTGCAAATTTGCCATTGAAATGCTTTAAGCCTCTTGAGATCATCCAATGCTTGAAGTGCATACTCTAAATTCTTTAAATCCTAGTCCCATCGAATATGCCATAATAATTAACACTACAAACATCACCCTAGGAGGTTTTTTAGGCCTAACTCCATGTCAAGGGTAACATGGGATTATCCCAAGGTTATGGGTGACCTATGGCTAGGCTAAATCTCTAGTTTATGAGGCTAGATCCCCTAATACATCCATTAAGCTCAAAAACACCAAACCTAGTAATTATTAGGGTAAAAAGGTATAGATAAATACATGAAAGGAAAACTATACTACTAGAGGTGATGCACTAATATGACTTATCCACTCTATTTGACCTGTAACAACACTAATGGACAAGACAAGTGACTGAGCCATTATTTCCAAGAGCTTCTAAGAAACAACAATTCACACAAAGGTTGTATTATATGGTCAGAGTAAGAGGGTAATGAATGGAAGGTTTGATCAAATAAATTTACCAATCAAGCTTCCACTCTAAGCTCAACCACTAATCAGTCTAACACACTATGTGACCTATATAGAACCATACACTAGTAACTAGGTGAGGTGAGGACATAAAAATGGAGATAAACCTACCATGTATGCAAATAAAACAAGCATAACACACTAAAATAGTATCAAAGAAGCTAAAATAGTCCTTGCCTTAGCTCAAAATGTGACAAAGTATAAATCTAGGTAGAGTTTCCTCATACCCAACTGAGGGATGTATACAATGGATTAAGAGATTGATTTTATAAGACATGAGAAAGATAGATAAAAATAATCTTGGCCTAGGAGTGACATGAATAGGTCATAATGGTCACCATTCATTTAACAAATAGTTACCAGTAGCCTTCCATTCTTTCTACATTCATTGCCTGGGCTGACTGGTGTCTTCAAGGAGCATATTTGGGTGTAGAAGTATATTTTTGGCCAAGGTTGACCTCATGAAGAGTATGTGCATGCCAATATTAGTCAATTACTTCTCCTATGATAATCACAAAGCATTGAAGTGGTGTAATTAGGCCTCTATGGGTCATCTAGTAGCCCACTTTCCCTTTGTGCATGTCAACTAAGCTAAGAAACTACCCATTATCCATGATGACCATAAAATGTGTGCCTAATTCCTTCAATGAATCAATGACATGGGTGTTATGACCCTAAAATAACTCCCTTAATAACCTCTTTATGCCCAAAGTATCTTCTCTTGTTTAAAAAAATAGGTCTACTAGGCTAAAGTATCTTAAGTACAGGTAATTAAGTATGATTTAGATCTAGAGAAACATATTATTCCATGAATTATGCCTCCCAAAGAGTTATTTAATGACTTGAAGGGTTTATGAAGGCTTGAAATAGGTTTTAATGGGTATATCATAGAGAATGACCTTAGATACATCATATACCTAATGTCATGATTCAAAATATATTTGGACACACTTATATCATGTTAACAAAGCTCCTATCACAAGAAGTGGCTTAAAATAGGCCTAAAACCATAAGAACTAGCAATCTTAATTTCCCTAAATTACTTTAACTTTTTCTAGGAAACCTTAACTTTGTCAAATAGGGAAAAAACCACTCTCTAGGACTTAAAAGGACATGAAATTTCTCAAATCACTCAAGGACCACCATGATACATTGACACATTACCTAAGGACCCTAAAAATAGGCCATTCTTTGATGATCTCTTCAAGAAACCCATGGTTTATATGATGAGAGTTTAAATAATGTTAGAAGGATTAAGAGACCATAAGAGGATCATGAGAAGGTTTAGATCACCATGTACAAGATTGGAGGGGCTTCATGAATTTGTTTTATTATAGGGGTTGATATTTGGCCTATGAGGCCAAAATATAAATAATAGCCAAGCCACTAATACCAATGCTAATGCTTCACATGATGAAAACAGCACCACTCAAACCAATCAAATTTTGTTGTAAAATATTTTAAATCTTTCTAAGATAATAATTCCAACCAAATGACACAAATGAAAAATCATATTCTTCATCTCTAAAATCACCCTCAAAAGGTTCCATAGGGAGTGCACAACCAAAATTCCCCACACTCCCCTAGGGATTACCACGATAATATTATCCCTCAACCTCCTCTTATTAACAAAATAATTAAACACCTTCAAAATTAACATCTTATGCCTCACATTACTAACACCAATACGAGAGGTATCACCCCTACCATTATCTATAATAGGTCAACCAATCCTACCCTACACTTAAAAACATTGGGTCAAGTTAAAGACTTTTGCCACTACCAAGTTCTTATAAAAAACCCTCTCCAAAGATACTTTAGATTAGTATAAATAGCTCAAATCTTATTCCATCACTAGTTGTAAAGATCTAGTTAATGTTCTAGTAAAAGAGTTTCAAACTAGTAACCTCCTTGAAAATACCTTGGCTTATTTTATTAATTACATGTAACTTGAGACAAAAACCACACAAGATTTCATCAAATAGTGGAAGACCTTTTCTCACAAGTGAACACAACATGGTATATAATAATATTTTTCATCTATTCATCAATTCTCTCTATCCTAAGTTGCAATATCATGTTTGAACTCTCTCTACATGAACTTTGGAAGAGGCCATCAACCAAGCCAAGTGCCAAGGTTTCCTCATAGTTTGAGCCATCCCAACCTCCTTTGGGCACTCATATGATCATCAAAAATAAATTTCTTCATGATACTAAAGATGGTGTCATTGATTCTTATGATACCATTCATAATATTGAAGCTATTACTTCTGAGCATGCTTCAGAACTAGCATCCCCTATAAACGACATCCTTAATCCTTACTTTTCTCTAGAAAGTAACATCAATGTTCATAAGCCATTATCCTTGGAAGAATTGTAAAAATGTCTACCAAGGCCTCTTCCATGAGAGATTGATCCAACTCATCCTATGAAATAATGGTGTGATTCAAATAAAATCTTTTGGTTTCTTTCTAGCTAGGGTCACTCTCATGAAACTTGTTGGCAATTACATAACTTAGCATGGATTTCCTCCTTGGTCCTAATTTTGACAATAATTATAACCTTCATAAATGTAAACATGTAACATCCCTGCTAGGATGTAACTAGAAATACATATATTTTTAAAAATAAACACATATGCAAAAGTAGACTACAACCCAAGAGTCTAATATAGATAATAAAAGTAATCATATGAAATCATGATGACAATTCATATTACAATATATTTTGCAAATCTCTAAATCATGAGAGTATGACAACTCAATAAATAAAGTAATTATAACATTTTAATCTCAGTTGATCCAAATACACAATCATCACTGTCATTGTGTACCAATATATATATATTACAACTCTTCATGATTTTTTTAATAACAAGTACAATATAATACAATGTACAAATAAGATACTTGGCTTCCCCAGAGCATAGTTTCTAAAATTCAAGTATCTATGGCAATCTCAAGTGTCATCTTTATATGAAGTACTGTTGTGGGGAAGGAGAGCATCATCCAAGCACTTTTTCACACCAACCAAGAACTAATGATCCCTTACACTAATACCATTAAGAAATGGCCCTCCCTTTATGGATAAGTAAATAGTGATGGCATAAAAATATAGAGAGACAAGCAAGTACCCATGTTTTGTATGATTTCTAATTAATTAAACATGTAGTGTATCATAGAAAACTCAATCTATTGAAAGATATCACACATACATGTAAACCATCATCATGAAATGATAATGTCTCACTAAAAATACTTTAGCCAAAGCTTTATGAATAGTAATATAAAAGTGATCTATAAATCAATCACATTCATACACACCACTTGATTGGACTGCCTTCATCTAACATTACAAAACTAGTAAGCTAGTGAAGTTCATCTCACTCGTTATTTCGTATTAACAATGAAGATTGGTCAATTAAAATTCAACCAAAAGATTCAATAACATACATCCTACTAGAAAATTTATCACATGACATGCTATACATAGGAGTAATAACAACATACATTTAAATATGTCAAACATATCATGATCTTTCATTATATTCTATCCCATACTAGAAATAATGATTACAAATATACCACCTAGATAAACATACACTTTAACTATACAATTTCAACAATAAAATTGATTTTTAGTTATCTATACCCCATGGAAACCGATATTACCATAGTCCAGTGTTTTAACCTTAACTACCAAGCATTAAGTCATAAAGTATTTAAAAATACATGGAAACATACAATAACTAGAAAACTCAGAACCTTGTTTATCCCAAAACTATAAAAGGTCTAGTTTATTAATTGGTTTATTTTTGGGGTTTTATAAGCAATCATTGCTAAACTATTTTATTAAATTATTTCATTTTTTTGATTAATATTTCTCCTGATAATATTAAATAAATAATTCTACCCCCTTCCATGGTTTCACTTTTGTAAATAGTCATAACTTAATTCCATATTCTTTATGATGTGTTTCTATATTTTAAGAAGTCTAAAAGTTCCACTAGTTTTATCCCATAAAACAAAGAGGTAAATTTTGACTGAATCCATTTACACATTGGTTCGGTTATCTATACAGTAATAACTAAGAATATAGTTCTATATTGTTACTCTCATATTGAAGTTATCAATACAAGTTTTATGCCTATCAGACAATATATCTCTAATATTATTGTATTTATAGGAGAACCTATCACATGACTAGAAAGTTTATAGTAAAATCCTGATTTAATTCATTTTATAAATCAAGATATAAATTCCACCTAAGTCACACTATAAGGATAGACAATTATAGATTTTGTTCAATATCTTTTCTATGCAAAAGGTAGGTTTATTCTAGAATTATCATATTAACTGACAATTCTGTGTATTGATATTTGGGGGATAATTATTATTAACAATTCAATAATTATCATATAAAAGTTAATAACATAATACTAATGTTAGATAAATAGTATGACATGTATATCATATAAACCAGAGTAATAATTTTTATGGGTATCTGACTTTTTGGTTAATGATATACCACAACTCTAAGTTTATAACATTATGACTATTCCTATTCTAACATTTTTGTTATTATGCCAGAGTAATAGTATATTAGTATTATGACAATATTAGATGTTATTAAAGTAAGAATAATATCAATCCTACACTTCGATGCCCAAATTTGTGAATAATTTTTTCCACATAACATAATAAAACAATTATATATTTATAGAACCCTTAATTAAGATAAATGCCTAATTTCAATCTGAGATCAATATTCCCATATGTCAATACTTATATTGATAGGATTGAGTGAGATAATGTTAAATGATGAGAATTATATTGACACTCAACATTTGATTAACCATTTACAAAATAATTTGTAAGGTTCTACAAGGTTAAATTATCTAGAGAGGGCAGAGTGTTAATATTTAGTTTGGCTAGGTAAATGATGCCCAGTAGAAAACTAATTCATTTTATATTTATATTCCTTCTTTGTTTATATAATCTTTAGTTCTCCTAATAATCTCGAGAATTTTTTATATTATACTATGCAAAAGTATGTATATATATATTTTAAAAGAAATATATAATTTGGCTAATTCCTGTAATATATAATATATAATTGTAATCACTTCTGTGTAAGCCACCACCAACTTTTTAAACTAGATGTATGTGAATTCAAATCCCCAATTTTCCTTATGCTAGTCTTTGCTTAATTTACTAAGGTAGGGTGATGCCTACTATATTCCTTGCTAATTAAATTTGTAGAGCAAACTGCATATATATATATATATATATATATATATATATATATATATATATATGTGATAGATATAGAAGATATAAATTATTTAAGATTTCTCTTTTTTTGTAGAAAAACAAATTCCTATTACCTGACAATTTGGTCTAAATCTATGTATTAGATTGGAGTATATAAACATATAGAATATTGCTAATTCAGCTGGCTGATTTGGACAAAGAATATGGCTACTTTTCAATGCCTTATTATAAATGACTTGGCTGAATTATACATTATATTGATAGTATTTGGTATATTTAGATTTAATATTTGTTGCTAAAATAAGGCATTTTACTAGAATAGATGATAACTACAATAGACCAATGCATATTTATTTCATATTTAGTTCAGTTTATGATAGTTATTAAATTCTATTTAATAATATATTCTATTGTTACTATTATGCATAAATTAATAATATAATTCCACTCACAACCAAGATCAAAACATTGAATTTTAAATACACCACATACTATCGAAATTCACCTATTGATCTTATGTGCTTCTTCTTCTCCATGCTACGTCCTTTCTTCTTTCTTCTCTAGTGCATAAACTATGACAATTCTCTTTCATTCTTTCTATTAAATATAAAAATAGATGCTAAATTCCTTTTCCATATTTTTTTCTTTTTCTTTTTCTTTTTATCTTTTTGTGTTTGCTAATTTTAAGATCTTAAATTATTTTCTTATTTTTTTCTAGATTTTAATTTTTTTCTCTTTTTTTATAATTTAAATGTTCTCCTCTTTTTCTCTGTCTCTCTTTTAAAAAAACTCCCCCCTTTTTTTTAATATGAAATTCCTTTAATCATGGTTTATCAATTTAATGGTAAAATAATAACCTGTATTAAATTTTACCTTTTTTAATTTTTTCTTTATGTGTATTAATAACACATTAGGCTAAACACACAAGGGAATTTATTCCTATAATTTACCTACTCAAGCAAACATAAAAATTAACAATTTAAACAAACACCAAAACAATCATTTTTAAATGTATTTATTAGGATGACTAATTATTGTGGTATATGTAGGGTTTTGCTAGCTTTCTATCGACCATCAATGTCTCCATCTACATCATTCTCTCCGATGATGCTCTCCCTCTAGTATGATCAAGGGAAGAATTATATTGTGTCAACCTCACAACACATAGCTATTTAGATCATATCACATGATAATCATAAGTAATAATATATAACTGAAACAATTCATTAATATGCTTTAAAATGCAAATGCATCCATAAATGAGTTCATGTTAGGAAATCATGAATTATCATCTAGCTAAGAAACATTCTATTATCCCAGAATAGCATAAATCTCAATATTAATCAAAAAATATAACCAATATCAAATTTATCTACTATAACCATCCATAAATAATCAAATAGTCAGCTTAGCGAGGAATCAAGATGTAATAAAACATGCCTAAGACTTTACCTTCAAAGCTCATAAAATAAAAAGAAAAACTCAATATTTGAACTAAGCTAATTCTCATCTATCCATCTACAAAGACCCTCTTCCAAATAATCAAGACAATAATGATATGCCTACCCCTTCTACCAATAATATTTATAGTCTTCTAGACCTAACTCCCAAAGAGAATATGGTCAACATGACTAATATGCAAAGGGTAATTGCATTCATTTCTTCCCATCCCACCCACACTCACCAATTGTCTCACACTTTTTATTTTATCCAAGATTATTACCTTGACCAAATAAAAAAGTTAGGGCAAGAAGACCTTATCTCTTTTGATGAATGACTTTCAACACCTTCATTAGATAACAACTCTCATACCATTTCTATAATTTATCCAACCTCTATACCTATTTCTAATAATACTCAACCTTCTAATACCACTTATTCAAATCTATCGTAAGATAAACCTAAATCACCTATCTCATATTTATATGATAATCAACCAAATTATTCCCCAATTAAACTTCCTACATCCTAATAACATAAATTTACATGTACTTATACTCCTCCTAATGAACTCCTCCAACACTATGCACATCTATCCAATAGTCCCCTCATGGGTTATGATGAATGGGATTTGTTGGTCAATTTATAGAACTAGAAATTGACTAACCTTATAGCTCAAAGGGTCATGAACTATATTTATATTATGCTTGTTAGTCATGCTGAAGGTGTTAAAAACATGTATAGTCAATTCTTTTATAGTCATATTCCAATCTTATCCTAGTAGCCCTTGAGTGAAGGATTATGTGAAAAGGATATGCTTCATGATATGTCTTTCCTTTGAAAATTTTGTGTCTTGGTGAATTTTTTGTCTATAGGAATTTAAGAATAATCTAACAATAGGAGTAGATAGACTTCAAGAGATCACTTTCCATTTTCAAGCTTTTGAAACACTTTAAGTAGGCTTAAATTATGAATTTGGTGATCTTAGGGAGCCAGACTGTCATGACATGTCATGCAGGAATGAAAAGGCCAATCTAATTACCCATTTGATATATGCACTTGGGAGGTCAACCAAAGCTAAAGAATTGATTAAACATGAGATTCTTTGTGCCTTGATCATGCTCTACAAATTTTGTATCTTGATGAGCTTGCTGTCTCAAGATATATGTCTTTAAAGTTGAATTTGTAGAGTGAGATGTATGTGGGGATGTCAATTTAAAGCTATAACAAATAACCATTTGAATTCAAATGTTCTAAGGATGAATGCATGACTAAGAAGTGTCCAAATATCATAAGATAAGAGAAAATCTAATAGTGAATGGGTGATTAACAATGTCAATGGGTATTGAAGATCCAATGACATGCATTTGATCGTACATCCAGAGATCAATGATGAGATCATAGTCAAAAGGTTAATGTAACCCAAGGATGAATGAATGGATGACAAGAGGTAAGATATTAGGTACTGATATGAAGATCTAATGATGCATAGTAATTGACAAAGCTAGTAGATCTAAGTAGATCAATGGTGCATGATCTATCATACCAAATTAGATCAATGGAGAGCAAAAGGTTAATAAGTTAATATATCCTAGGAATAAATGCATAGTTGCCAAGTATCATGACTATGGTAACTAATGGGTAAATAAATTGTGCACATAAGAGACATGTAAAGAGATATTGACAATGCATGTAAGGTTAAAAATTCAATGAGATCAAGATGAATACGAGGCCACCATATGGTGCAAGCACAAGAATAAGATGGAACTGACTGTAGGATGCACAGGATGAAAGTGGAGCTGATAAATGACACTAGTTGGGAAGATTAGATCAATATCAAAAAATAAAATTAATGGAGAGAAAATACAACCTTAGGTTTAAATAGAGAAAATATTTCAAGGGGATGCCACAAAGGTAGACATGTAAGACAAAATGTTTTCACCTTGAGAAGGTAGAATAAATAAATGCAAGATCAAAAGTGATCTAAGTTACCAAGAGCAAACCTTGTAATGTTGTCTAATGCTATAGAAGACTTTTATGTTTTTTTAATAGCTTCTAGATGTAAGTTTTACATCTCATTTAGATTCTATAAACCTTAGCCTATAGATCTTTATTTGCAATCATGACTATATGAAAACCAATAGGGTGATTGGTTTTCATCCATAATAGATCTATATTTAGGATGTATAAGCAATGGAAGAATGGTGAATACACAAGGAATATCAAAAATAACATTAACGAGCAAGCTCAAGTAACTTCTTGATAATTTGAAGAACATAGAGCGTAATTAAGAAAGATAGTGGGACATTTAGTGTTTCAAGGTCCTTAGGGACTTGTTCTTATTTGATGGATTATGACTCAACATCCCTAAATTGATGCTAAATGATCAAAGGTGGTTGGGCCACATTTATTAATGGCTATCTATTTAGTTCCCCTCTCTCTCATCCCATTATGCTATATATTCAAGCTATAAGCTCTTACTTTTCATCCCTCAGCTTGAGATTGTGAAGCTCTACTAAAATTACTTTGTAAAAGTCTTTTGAAGCAATATAAGACATCTCAGATTCTAATTAAATACTAAGTGTGCTTTATTGAAGTTTTATTTATGGATTCTATGTTTCCTATTCATCATTTATATGTATTTATTGTACATTTCTTCAAGTCTATTGGTTTCTTATAGGTTGTGTGAAGTGTTGGATAGTGAGGTTTCCATTGAAGTGTTATAAGTTCATAGTGTTTTGCTTAAATCTATCTCTTTATGTCTTTCAAGTTACATGTCTCTTTTCAACCTTCATGCAAAATACTCATGTTTGTAACCTTGTCACATGAATATGATCACTTCTTATCTTAATTGGATTAATTAGTAGTCATAAAAGTGTCTAAGCTAAGAGTGGAGCATTGAACATTTAGTGCATCACCATTTAGACTAGGTTTTATTCCTTTTAGCCTTCTTCCCTTTCTCTTTTCCATGTTATAAGCATAAGTTTAGGATAAGAACTATATTTTCATACCAAAGGTGATATCCTCATTAAAAAACCTAGAGGTCTAACCCAAGATTAGGTAACCCACAACTTAGGGTCATTCCCATGTTAGACTAGATTTGAGTAGAGGACCTGAACAATCCTTTGCTTAGCTAGGGTGCAATCTAAGTCTCCAATAGTTCTATCATGCCTGATGGGACACATTATCTTTGGCATATTTGAAGTCTAGAGTTGAGATGAACTATTTGCAATAGAGGAAGACATCCACCATCATCAAAAGCTAAAGATTATCTAAATTGTAGAGCTTATAACATTATCCAGACAACATCTCTCATGACAAAGGTTACGAGAAGGTCAACTAGTAAAGTTATTCCATTTGAATTCATTGATATACCTTATATTTCATATAAAAGAGCAAGATTATATAGGACAAGTCCTTATCCCTAAAATAAATGTTCATCTCCTGGTCATCCTATTATTTTTAGTAGTGCAACCCCCACTATATAAATGGAAAGGCCTAGAATGCAAAATTCTGTATCCTTAAATGGTGGAAACTCTCTTAAACTTCATTAACATGATGATATACCTACTTCCTCTTTGAAAAGTCTACCACACTTTACAGGAGAAAACTCCACCACCGTTATAAATCACATAGCTAATATTGTAAAACTTTATTCAGTACATAACATTACACAAGAGAATATAGCCATGAGACTAATAGCCACATCATTGAAAGGCAAAGTACTAAAATGGTATAGGGGTCTAGCTCCTACCTTAATCAATACTTGGGATGAGTTTAGTGAGTGCCTATGTAAAATTTTTGAGGCTAGAAGTGACCATGTGTTACTTGTTGAACAACTCACCTCAATTAAGAGGGCATCTCAATAATTTATGGTTGATTTCAATTATATATTCCAAAAGACTTTGGATAATATCCCTATCATGATTAATCCCAATCCCAATTATTCTTTTCTTGACTATTTGAGAGAATTAAATTTAGACATTGCAGTCATGATCCAATTTATGGGTGGGACAACTTTGCCTAGGGCTTATGAGATATCTATAAGGGAAGAAAACTATTTGATATAAGGAGGGAAACTCATGACAAGACATCTCATGCCACTTTTTCTTGAGATTCAACCAACCCCACCTACCATTTCTCTATTTCACACTCCAAAAAATCAAGACTAACTTGATGATTGTCAAGTGAACAAATTTGTAAGGATTGAGAGCTTATTAAAGGCACAAAAAAATAAGCTAGTGGCTATAGAGAGACATTAATGGAATTCATATAGGCCATACCAAGGTTCCATTCCAAGCCTAATACTCTACTCAATCTTACAATAGACCCCCTTATCTATCAAATCAACAAGCCCAAGGCCAAATTGCTCAGAGGTAAATCTCATAATATCTATAATCCTATAACTGCAAGTAACTCAAGAGCCTTGGTCCCCACACAAAACAACCTTATACAAGAGGGTCAGTGGTAATCAAAAGGATAATCCAATGAGATTGTAGTTGGTAAAAGTGGATAAAAGTATTAGGATCATAGTTTTGAACATGCTCCTTCATTTCAAGGCCATGACACAATGCCTCCTCCACCATAAATCCCTATAATGAATCAAGATAACATTTTCTACACTACCATCATTATAATCTCAAATTGAATATCAAGGGATCATGGATAAGGCACCAGATGACACCATGTGCATAAAATTTCAAGAAGGGGAGAATATGTTTGAGCATGTAGTAGTAAACATGGGGTAGACTACACAAAGGGTAGATGACCTAGTTGCAACCAATATAAGGGCTAAAAGAAGAATGTTGGATGATAATTTGGGGTATCCTAAGGCTTCTTCACCACCTCTACAAGTTAGTAAGTATTACACCACTTTAAATATAGCTACTAAAGCTCTTACAACTAAAAAAAACCTAAACATCATGGATATCAATAGAATTCTCCTTTTGTTGCTCATGTCACTCAAGTGTTAAGTTATACTTCTACTTCCAAGGTGTAATTCAAAGGTACTAGTCTTCCTTTCAATATTATGTATCATATGAAAAAGGATAATGTCACTATATCTACATATGATTCTCTATCTATTCTAGGATAAAAAGATATCCTTTAGTAAGAGCTCTCTAAGATTTCTCATGTGAACAAAATAGTTGATAAGGTGATCACTATTTTTACAAATAATAGTCAACCTAGTCAAATTCAAGTTTATATTCAAGATCCTATTCAAGGTCAAGTTCATAATGTTGTTCACCCCCCTAAGGTTGTCAATCCCCCTCCATTTTCTTATCTAGGGACTTTACTGCAAAAAATGGGGGATATTTGTCCTCTGATTGGTCATATGGTTATTAGGACCAAATATGGGACTAGGGTCACATTTAGGTCAGAACCTATCTCTAGGTTCCATCTAGAGCCATATATACCTAACCTTACAAACATAAACTATAATATATTAGATGAGGATGAAAATTATAGTTATCAAAAGCCTCATGACCATCTTGAAGGCATTTTATAATTTTACTTGGATGAATTGGTAACTGACAATCATAGATTTAATCCCTACACTAATAGTAAAGAAGCAAGATTAGGTGTGTATTATATGCATGAGGAGGGTACTACTATACCTTGTCTAACTAACACCACTCAAGAATAATATGGTCTATAGAATTTATTCTTTGATGGCTCAAGGTAAAAGAGTGGTAGTGGAGCTAGAGCCATGCTAGTTTCACCCTTAGACCATAGGTGTTATTTAGTTGCAATATTTCAATTTAGTTGCACTTCAAACACATTTAAATATGAGACCCTTCTACATGGTTTGTTAGAGGCAAGACGAAGAGGTATCAAACTTCTTCAAGTCAAGGGTGATAGTGAGCTTGTTATGCAACAAGTGAGAGACATAAGTGAAATTAGGAATCATCATTTGAAAACCTACAAGCATCATGATTGGGATTTCATAGAGGACTTCTTGGCATTCAATAAATGATCTATACTAAAAGAGGAAAATCAACATGCAAATAGGCTTGTATCCATTGGAGCTCAGTATGAGGTTGTAGAAGGATTAAAAGGTAGTTAGAGTCAATACAAGGTCAAGGTCATATGTAGGCCAACTGTACCTGATAATGAGGTGAGTTGATAGGTGTTTGATAATGATGACCAAATTATATGTTTTCTAATGTAGGAGGTAGAATTATACCACAAGAATCAAATAAAATTCTAACATCAATATGATGATCAAATAGTGTAGATGAGATATAAAAGAATGCCTAAGGGGCTTGTGACATTGGAAAGTATCTTTAGTGAAGATGACCAAGTGAGAAGAGGCAAGTCATGTATCCTAGCCAAGGAGGAACATTATGAATGGATATAGATATTCAAAGATAAAATGTTAAAGCTAGGAAATATTCACACAATAGAAGAGAGAATTACATTTATTGCTTTATGACAAGAGTTGTCTAATATATTTGCATAGGAATACAAGGATTTGAAGGGTTTTGATCCCAAAATTGCACAACATACCATTGAACTAGAGAGCAATACAAAACCAATCAAGCAAAAATAAAGGCCTATCAACCCAAAAGTGGAATTAATGAGGAGGGAGCTATTTAATTTAGTTGAATAAAATATAATAATCCCCATTAAACATTTCTCATGGTTGTCAAACCTTGTGTCACTAAGGAAGAAGAATAGGGAAATACAATTATGTGTTGGCTTTAGGGATCTTAATAAAGTGTCCCTAAAAGACCATTACCCACTACCCTCAATGGATCAGATTCTTCAAAAGGTGGTAGGTTCTCAGATATTCTCATTGCTTGATGGTTACTCTGGTTATAATCAGATTATGATTAGGGAAGAAGATAGGCATAAGATTGCCTTCACTATAAAGTGGGGAACTTATGTGTATATGAAAATGCCCTTTGCACTATCCAATGCTAAAGCATCTTTATAGAGGGAAATGGATGTTGCCTTTGAAGGTTTGATCAATGACATGGTTTTCATCTACCTAGATAACATCACTATTTTTTGATAGGACCCAACTGATCACATTGCTCACTTGAGGTTAGTATTTGAGAGAAGCAAGGGATTTGGTGTATCATTAAATCCTAAAAAATGTATATTTAGTGTTCATGAGGGTAAGTTATTAGGCCATGTAGTGTCCAAGGATGGTCTTTCCATAGATCCTGAAAGAGTTGAGTCCATCTTATCCTTACCCTTACCCAAGCACAAGAAGGGTCTATGAAGCTTCTTAGGAAAGATTAATTTTATAATAAGGTTTATCCTAGGCTTTGTAGATATGGTCAAGCCTCTTACTCACATGTTAATAAAATGAAAATACTTTACAATAAAAAAAATAAGGTAAGAGGAGTTTTGGGGACATAAAGGAGGCCATCTCTTATGCCCCTACACTTCTTAATCCTGATTTAAAAAAATATTATACTTGTATGCTTTCTCTATGTTGGATGCAATCTTTGCCATGTTGATGTAGCAGAATGAACAAGGTTTGGAACAACCTATTTATTTATTTATTTAGTCAAGCCTTAGAGGGGTATGAAGAGAGGTATAATTTTATAGAGAAACATGTCTTACAATAGTAATATGTTTGAAGAAATTTAGGCACATGGTCTACAATAGTAAGATCATAATCATGGTGGTACACCCAAGTATTAAAGAATTTATACTCAATAGAAACCTCAATGAGATAATGCTAGATGGGTGATAAAATGCATGGAGTATGACCTTGACATTACAGTTACAAAACTTTTAAGGGGAAGAGGGTTATGTGAAAAACTTACAATAGAGGTAAAAAAAGATAAAGATCAAGTGTTGGTAGTCCATGACAGCCAACAAGTAGCTATAGACAACACACCTTTTAGTTGGAAACATGATATACTCAATTTATTGAATTAGGACAATGTCCTATGGGACTATATGTAGACACCTAAAACTAGCCACTAATAACTTCCAACTAGACTTTTGACCAATTTTCACCTAAAATGCATAATTTGGCCTAAAAACACTAAAATGCATTGAATGAGTTGAAATTGGCATATTCAAGTGCCATTTTTGGCCAGGATATCACTAAATGGGGTAATGCAATTTGTGGGCCAGCTACCTTTGATCAGATCATTTCGAGTCAAAATGCCAATTTTGCACTTAGGTGCTTTGTATTGCTCTTTCCTATCAAATCCCTTACACAAGATGCATGCCTTTGTTATTTGTTATTTATAACATCCTAAATGGGATAATAGATATAACACATCTAACATTAACTTCTAATTCCAATCTAATCAAATTTTAGACCAATAACAAGGCATTTTGATCAATTTGAGTAATTTGTGCACAAAGTGCTTAATCATGCTTTAGAGATAATTAAACCAAATTAGAGCCTAATTAAGAATTCCATGGAAAATTTTTAAATACTTATTTTTGGAAATGAATATTGAATATTTGTATCAATAAGTGACTTCATTTCTTGGGAAGACATCCCTAGGCCATACATGCCACAATTATCAAGATTCATGCCTCCCATGCCTCATCAATGCCCTCTATGCCTCTTGATTGCTCCTTTATACCAAATGTTAATGGGCCTATTTATATATTTTAATTATATAATTGGATTAATCCTTAGCTACACATCTCAATCTTGAGATGGATAGTTCAGTTTGATTCTAGTCATTTGCAAAAATCTATAAATAGAGAGGCCATAAAAATCATTTCTAAACTATTTTGGTGTAAAGTTATTATGATTAAATATCTTTAAAAGTCTTTATAATGCAAATTTATAATACACAAATGATTACAAAAGCTATTTCAATTAGTTTTACCATGCCAATTTGATTCCAAGCCAAGCCAAGCCAAAGCCACAAGGTGCCAAGGATAAGAGGAGATAGCCAAGCCTCCTTTGATGAAGACTTCATCAGCACAAGTTGAGAAAGCCACTAAAATAAGAATTTTGGAGCATCCAAGGAAGGTAAAAGAGGGTTTCTTTTGAATTTTAGTTGTGTGTTTTATTCATGTTTATTAAATAAGCTTTCCCTAGTGTCTAGGCCTAGAGATGTTATGCTAGTTAGTGTGTTTCTTTCATTTTGTTTTCATTTTGAAACTAACATGATACTAACCATCCTCTCTTGAGTCAAATTCCTAGATCACATAATGGCATGCTCAGGGGACCAAATGCATCCCACATATGAAGAAGATCATTCTGTAAATTTTAAATCTTCATTTGGATCATTAAAACTTTCACAATTTGATTTTCTAACTTTGTTTTGCCATTTTTCTTTGTCACGGGTTTACACAGTAACCGTCATCAGTCAGTAGAACAAACGTTGGTCACTGTGTTTTTCTTAAAAACACAAACTTGAGAGCTCTTTTTTCAAGTTCATTATTTCAAACCCAAAGTAGCTTCAAGGATAAAGGACATACTAACATTTTTGTTGCAAGACCAAGATTTAAATTTATTAAAAACATGTTTAGATCACCTTGTGCATGCTTTAAAATGGATTAGGAACCTTATTTTGGTGTTTTACAAAAAATTTAGATGTTTATGGTGAATGTTTTCAAAGTTTACAATTAAGACCAAGGGGTCAAAAGAACACCATCACACCTTTCCATTTGGGCTTAAAAATGAACTCACATTTCCAATATTTTTGTATTCACTTAGTTGTTTAAATTAGATTTTTGTTTGGCAAAAAGAGGGGTGTTGCGGGTATGCTCTTATATTTGTCCCCTTTAGGGAACCCTTGGAATCAAAAGTACCATTCCTATTAGAAATAGCCTAGTCCAAGGCTTAGAAAGAAAGTCATCTAAAGCACTCCCCAACAACTCATCAAAGTTTGGGTGACCTTGAAAACAACCCTTAAGTCTTTCTATTTCATGTTTTTTTAATTTTTATGCAAACTTGGATTGTGAGGGGGACTTCATTACCTCCCATGAGTTATTTAGGGAAGATTTGACCTTGGGTTTCGTATCTTAGCATTGACTACATTTGGCTCTATATTGGAGTTGCACACTTGATGTATCTACATTTGGACATCGCACTACACTGAGTAAACAATTGGATGTAGTGGTTGTAAAAAGGACTAGACCTTTTTACAACTAGCCAATGCCATGGTCACCTAATTTTTGTGCTTGTCTTTTGCATTGTTTGATGTGAAAGTCATTATGTAATTGATTCCCCTATAAATATTTGAAACCTTGATAGTTTAGTCCACCCCATATTGCCATACTCTTATTAGGATTTGGATAACTATACTTAGTGTATTTTGGTCATTTTTGCTTGGTATGTTTTGAGACTAAAACTTGTTTGTTTTTTCATAAGCCATGTAAAAATAATGCATTTGAGTCAAGGAGGGTAGTGTTATGCTACCAAAAACATTTTAAAACCATTTTGCCTTTGAGTCTTTTGAAGCATAACATAGATCACATCATTCGAGCATGCTTACATGATTAGGCTGCAAAAATTTATTTCAAAACTTGTTTCACCTTGTGCTAGAAACCATTGTTTCAAAACATGTCATGTATACCATTTGGACCTTTGTCTTGTGTGATTATGTTGTCCAATCTTGTCTAGCTTGTTTGGTCAAATCCTAGTTTTCAACATTGAGTTTTCAATTAACCTTGTCAAGTTTAGATTCAAACATTGATTTATTTATGTTTAGGCCTCAATTCATGGGCCTGATACATAGATCTTTCTCTTTTGGGTTGCATAACTTCAGTTAATTGATTACCCAAAATTTTAAAAATATTGATGGTTTGTTTGTTTAATGCCTATCCTCATCATTGTTTGGGCCTTTATTTGGGAGAACACAACCTTTCTCAAAGAGCATTTTATCTTATGCCTTATGCCAACTGATCATGCTTATTTTTGATTTCATGTGCTAGGTTTATGTCAAAGTTATTTCCAAACTTGTTAGATTAAATTAAATCAGATCATGCCTTTATTTTAAGTCTATCTTTTGATATTGTTTGGCCGAAATTACGAGCATATGCATATTTGTTTGAGTCTAGATTTTGACTCTATGTTTGGACAAAAGTCCTAGAAACTCAAATTTTTCCTTTCCTAGTTTAGACCATGTTTGGAACACATTGACTTAGACCTTTGATATGCTAGTTTTTATTCAGATGCTTAACCTTATGTGCATATGACATTTGACATTAGAATATTTTATGCCAAGTATTAGCACAAACTATTTTGGAGATACAAATCCGCTTTCAAACTACATTGGAGATACAACTCTACACCTTCAACCAAGTTAGACCAAGTTTAAACCATTTATCCTTTGGACATAGTTTTTTTGGAGTTTGTAGAACTCTAAGCCTTTTTATTTTTAGAGATTTCATCATTTATTTGGATATGTCTAGCTACACCTATGGTGGAGTCACATATAATCTAACTTATGATAGAATGGCCACACAAAATGACTTTTATGGCTTTAGTCAAGAGCCCAATGATACTAATATGGTTTGTGAGATAGATTTCTATCCACCTCATATTAATTATCCAAGGCAAAAAAATCATGAAACAACTTATGATCCAACTTGAGACCTTGATTGGTATGAAGAGGACTTTGAAGACCCAACTATAGATAATGTTGTTTGGGATGTAGATCCATACCCTCTTTGTAATAATCAGTACATGGAACATAGTCAAGAACTAGCTTATGAGCCAACTCAAGATTGGGATGATATGGTTTATGAGGAAGACTTGGATTCTTTGGCTTATGCGAGTAATAAAGCTCCACCACATCACACCATTACCATTCTAGGACCTAATCCTTTGGCTTGTGTGACCAATCATGCTTTATACCACCCTATTGTTACCATCTCATGACTTTTTCCTTTGTCTTGTGTAAGCCATCATGTTCCCCAATACCCTAACATTATCCAACCACAAGTCATTCCTCATCTAGTACCAATCCCATCTAAAATTAAATTGATCCAATCATTTAAAGACCAAGCTATGTTCAGAACTAGAAGTTTCCAACTCATTAGAAATGAAAGCCAAGATAACTAACCAATCCAGGATGTTTTTATTGAATCAACCATTTGTGATAAGTCAAACTATGATGAATTTCCTATTGATCCTATACTAGTGGTTGATAAGTCTCACTTTGATAAGCCAGTCTTTGTCGAGTCACTTCTTAATGATTATAAAAACCTTTAGGAAAATCATTACCTTGACCATATGCCTATTTTTATAGATCCTCCTATTCACAAGCCAGTCTTTGATGAGTGGTCTCTCGACCTTTTTCCCATCCTAGAGGAGTCCAACTCTAACAAACTAATTTTTGTATAGACCATTATGTCATTATAGGTCATTACATATTCAATACCAAATATTTAACAAGACATCATTATAATAGAGTACCCGTCAGATAAAGAATCAGAGTTAGATTCAAGTTCTATTCTTGAACTGACATTGGATTTAGCATTAAAATTAGAATTAACATCAGTCTCAACATTAGATTCAAAGTTCCTTATGCTAGAATTAGATTCAGAAGAAGAATATGTTCATGGTTGTTACAATATTGGTTATGCATGTCTTGTAGATCAGTTTGAATACATTTATGATCCTTTTATAGTTTTTGAAGATGAATACTTCAACATTGACACAAGTTCTCCTAGTATATTATTTAAGGATTGTGTGGCCTCTCACCATTCTATTATAATTCTACAGGTCATTACCATCAACCAAAATATCCATATCAATTCCATCTCCCATACATGTCAATTGGGATTGACAAAATCACACTTTATTAAACTACATCGATGGTGACATAAAAGTTGAAGAAGAACAAGGAGGCCAAGACCACATTCATATAGCAAAAGAAAACTCTCCTAGTGACACATTCTCAAAGGTGCTAAGGGACAATCAAAGTCAGAGCTCAACATCTTCTAGTGAAACCTTTTTGGAAACACTAGAAGACAATCAAAGTCAAAATTCAACATTCCTTAGTGAAACCTTCTCAAAGTTGCTATGGAACAATAAAGACAACTTCATTAGTGAAAAATTCTTTAAGGCATCAATAGCTGAGCAAAAAAGTTCTTCACTGCTTGATGTAGACAAAATAAAAGATCAAATCAAAATAGCTTCCTATCTAAAGCCTAATCACATTGTAACTATTCTCAAATTCAAACAACAGAAAAATCTAGTGATCCTATCTAGAGAATAAGTCTTTGGCCCTACCACAACTAAAGTTATGCCAAATATGGCATCAAAAACATTACATGTGACTGAATGTCTTGATCTTCATTTGTTTTCCCACCATTATACATTCCATTATCATCTACCATTTCATTTCAAAATAAAACCTACCATCTGTTATTTTTACTTGTTTACCATCTATGGTCACACTTTCCTTTGTAGAGGCTACAAAGATACCTTGTCTTGATGCTTGAAGGAATCAAATTTAATGACCAATGAAGATCACAAAAGCATTCTTGACAACTAAATCTATAGCTAGTTCTTAATGAAGCAGTTATTCAGTTGAGGTGTGGGATAGAAATTAACATGATCAATTATTCTATTTATATCATTTTTTGATTAAGATGTGTGTCTCCATCTCAATAAAAAAATAGAATCATATGTCATTTACCACCTGTAGGCCAAAAACATGTACCATACCATTTTACATTGCCATGCCATTATCATTGTTACGTATCCATTTACCATTGTTGCATATTCCTACCATTCACTGCATCACTTGGGGGTAACCCTTTTACCATTTTATCCAATCTATCAAAAACCATGATTATCCTAAGCAAAACTGTGCCATCTAACCATTCCATTCCTATCTATACCAAAGCCTATTTTTAGTCATCCTAACCAATCTTGTTTTGATCTTGGTTCATTTGGTTCTTCCTACACCTTTTATGAGAGGATTTTGATCAAGTTTCAACAACCAATCTAATCCATGTTTAAATAATAGTCTATGAAAGTAGTGTGATAATTGATCTAGCAAGATATCTTCCATTTTCCATCATGTATCAAGCTTGTTTATGTGAGCTTGATTATAACCACCTATGGGAAAATCAGTGTTTCATCAATCTTGCTACTAATTATAAATGCCTATGGGAAAATTAGTATCATTGACCTATGCCATTATATCCTATTTATAACTAGCTATGGAAAAACTAGGGGCAATACTTGTTTATCATGCATTGCCGCATCACCTTAGAATTACTCTTTTCATTTGACTGGTTATTTGCCATATTTGAGAACTTTTTGGGACCTTGTTGGTTTTTCCCTACCTTTTATGTGGATGGAATTAATATGAATTAAGGTCTTTTTATGACTATGTGGGTCATGCTGAATTCATGTTGAGGTCACCTCAGTCCCCCTTTCCATATGCTCTCATTGTTTTGTGAGCAACCTAAGCTAAATGCTCTCATCATTTAGTGAGCAAGTATCTTGTCATTCTTAATCGAGTTAATATACCTCAAAATGCCAAAAACATTCATAATATTTCAAAATCTAAAAATATTTGTCCTTTCTAAGCCTAGTTAATTATCCTTGATTCACTTTATTAGGGCATTGTCATTGTTAGGATGCTTTCTTTTTCTTTTTTTAGGCTTTCTATTTGTTTGTTTATTTCAGGTTGTTTGTTTATTTTCTTGTTTGTTTATTTATTTGATTGCATGTTTGTTTGATTTCAAAACTATTGCCTCAAATTAGTCTATATGCATTCATGGGTAATTAATTGAGCGCATTATTATTGATTCTATCCATATTTATCCATTAATATTTTCAATGTGGTTTTTATCACTGGTGCATTATTTTTGAGTATTTATTAAATCAAGAGTCAATCCTTATGCATATTTTGGGATAGTCTTCATGGTGTTCTATCATGAAGCCTACCATCACATGCTACAACAAAAATTAGCTTCAAGAAGGCCTACAATCAATGGAGTCATAGACATTTCTCCTTCGTACCTTGGTAAATCCTTTCATCCCACCCTTGATCAAATTAATCCATTAACCATTCTAGTTGTATCATTACTAATAAGGACAAGCATATCCTTATTGGTAGGTACAACATAATCATTTATAATTGTTAATCTTATTCCTCTATCCTTATCTTTCATCACTTTTCACCCACTCATATTTAATCTATATTCTAGGTTATATCCTTGAGTTATGCTTACTAATCAGCCCTAACTGGGGCACAATCATCTTTAGCCAATCTAGGTCTGCTTAATGATTATAATCACATATGGGCAAATCATTATTTTGACTTTTATTCTTGATTATAACCACCTTTGGGAAAATAAACATCCTTTTTACATCAATGCATGCAAGTTTTTTTATTATTTGGATTAATCTCAACCATGGTTTAATTTCCACCATTCTTCTTGTTTCTTTTTGAGGGACCACCCATCAACAAATGTGACGACCATTCCCTTTAGGGGGCATCATCATAGGCTTCCCAAAACCATTTGGAGCTTTGTTCTTTAACCATTATCTTATTTTTAGCATATGGGCCTTTTATCATTATTTGAGAAGACATTGATATTCATATATCTTGCAATGACTTCCCAAAAAGGGGCAAACTGTAGACACCTAAAATTGGGGACTTATAACCTCCAACTAGAATTTTGACCAATTTCCACCTAAAATGTACAATTCAGCCGAAAACCACTAAAATTCATTAAATGAGTTGAAATTGAGATATTCAAGTTCCAATTTTGGCCAATGTATCACTAAATTGGGCAATGCAATTTATGGGCTAGTTAACTTTGATCAGATCATTTTGAGTCAAAATGCCAATTTTGCACCTGGGTGCTCTAGATTGCTCTTTCCTATCAAATATCTTACACAAGATGCATGACTTTTTTATTTTTTATTGATAATATCATAAATGGGATAATGGATCCAATGTATCTGACATTAACTTCTGATTCCATCTAGTTAAATTTTAGACCAATAACAAGGCATTCTGATCAATTTGAGTAATTTGTGCACAAATTGCTTAATCATGCTTAAGATCCAATTAAACCAAATTAGTTACTAATTAAGAATTCCATCGAAACTTATTGAATACTTATTTTTGGAAATGGATATTGAATATCTGCATCATCAGGTGACTTCATTTCTTGGGAAGACATCCCTAGGCCATAAATGCCACAAATATCAAGATTCATGCCTCCCATGCCTCATCAATGCCCTCCATGCCTCTTAATTTCTCATTTATCCTAAATATTATTGAGCTAATTTATGGATTTTAATTTCATAATTATATTAATCTTTAGTACACATCTTAGTCTTGAGATGGATGGTTTAGTTTGATTCTAGTCATTTGCAAAAATCTATAAATAGAGAGGCCATTAACATCATTTCTAAGCTATTTTGGTGGAAAGTTATTATACTCAAATATCTTCAAAAGTATTGATAATGTAAAGTTATAATGAAAAAATGATTCCAAAATATATTTAAATTAGTGTTACCATGCCAAATTGATTCCAAACCAAGCCAAGCCAAAGCCACAAGGTGCCAAGGAGAAGAGGAGATAGTCAAACCTTCTTTGCTGAAGTCTTCATGAGAAAAAGCTAAGCAAGACAATACAAAAAGAATTTTAGAGCATATAAGGAAGGTAAAAGAGGGTTTATTTTTCATTTTAGTTGTGTTTTTTACTATTATTGTTAACTAAGCTCTCCCTAGTGTCTACGCCTAGAGATGTTATGCTAGTTAGTGTGTTTTTTTCATTTTGTTTTCATTTTGAAACTAACATGATACTTAACATCCTCTCTTGAGTCAAATTCCTAGATCACACTAGATTGATCTAAGAAAAGTCACTTTAGGTTGAAAAATATACTTTATGTCCTAATAGATGGAGTAATTTTCAAGAGAGACATAGGAGGCATATTTTTGAGGTATGTAAAATCATGCCAAATAGACAAGCTACTTGAGTAGTTCCATGATGGTCCAGCCAGTGGCAACTTTGATGCCAAGACTATGGTCTCTAGGATCATTAGATGTGGATATTTTTGGCCTATAGCTTTTAGAGATGCACACTCTTGGGTAAAGAAATGCCCAAAGTGTGTAATGTTTGTTGGCAAGCAGAAATTAGCTACCCTTCCCTTGCAACCCATACAAGTAGAATAACCTTTCATGAAATGGGGCTTATATTTCATAGGGACGATATGTCCCCCTTCAATTAAAGCATATAAATGGATAATTACAACTACAGACTACTTTACAAAGTGGGTTGAAGTAACTGCCCTCAAGGAAGCTAATGAAGATTCTATTTTAGACTTTTATGATAACCTTGTGACTAGATTTAGTGTGCCTTCTAAAATCATTTATGACAATGCATTGGCCTTAAACAATAACAAGGTATGTGAGTGGAATATTTAACATGGAAATTATCTCAAGGCATCCTCTAACTATTACCCATATGGAAACGGACTAGTAGAGTCTATAAATAAGAACTTGTTAAGGATTATCAAGAGAACTATGAAAGATGGTTAGAGGGAGTGACATACTAGACTAAGGACTACCCTATGGGAAGCCAAAGTGACACATAAGAAATATATTAGATACTCCCCATAACTTTTTATCTATGGTAAAGAATCCAAACTTCCTATATCTCCTAAACTTTGTGCATTAGGGCTTGCACATTAACTTGAGCTCCTAGAGGATGATGCTATGTAGATAAGGTTGAATGAGTTAAGATAACTAGAGGAGATAATAGACACTTCTATGCACATTATGTGGTCTAATCAGAACCAAGTGAATATGTCATTTGATAAGACATATTCCTTAAAAACATTCTAATAAGGTGATAGTCCTCAAATGGGATGATGACCATTTAAAACCAGGAAAACACTCCAAGTTTGACAGTCTTTGGAGTGGGCCTTATGTTATCATAGGTTGTAAGGAGAGTAATGCCTTTGATATTGTTACATTGAGTGGAGAGAGCCTTCCCATCCCTATAAATGGGAGGTATCTTAAATTATACTACTAGTGTTGTCTCATGATCTTTGTATATAGGTAGATAGGTCTGTCTTTACCTCCAAGTGCTCTTGTACATTGCTCTATTTGTTATTTTCCTATTATTAGGTAGTTATTTGGTGTGTTTTGTTACTTTCTTGTTGTTTGTGTGTGTCTCATTGATTCAAAGTGTTTCTAGGAGTCAAGTAGAATCCTTTTATAAGTAATAATTCATTTTTCTAGTAATCATGAACAAACTTGATCAAATTTTACGTTTCATGACCAACAGGCTGGTCATGCCAACTGAGTCACCATAAATGTTAGTCAATTTATTAAACTATAAATATGACAAATCTATAGCTAAAAGGGTTATGACCTATGTTTATATTCTTATTTTTAGTCATGTTGAAGGTGTTCAAGACATGTATAGTTAGTTCTTGTATAGTGATATTCCAATCTTGTCCTAGTAGCTTTTGAGTGAAGGATTACATGAAAAGGATGTGCTTCATGCTATGTCTTTCCTTTGTAAATTTTGTGTCTTGGTGCATTTTTTATCTATAGGCCTTTTAGAATGATCTAAAAATAAAAGGAATAGACACACTTTAGGAGAAGATCACTTGTCATTTGTAAGATTTTAAAACACTTTAAGAATGATTAAAGTGTGAATTTGGTGATCTTAAGGAGCTAGATTGTCATGACACATCATGAGAGAATGAATAAGCCAGTCTAGTTGCACATTTGATATATGCACTTATGAGGTTTACCAAAGCCAAAGGATTACATGGACATGAGGTTATTCATGCCTTGATCATGATCTACAAATTTTGTATCTTGATGAACTTACTATCTTAAGATATGGGTCTTTAAAGTTGAACTTGTAGAGTAGAATGTGCATGGGGATGTCAAGTTAAAGATGTGTAAAATATAAATTTGAATTCAAATTTTCCAAGGATAAACACATGGATGATGGTGAGTGATAAATCATTGATGTTAGTGGATCCTAAATATCTTATATCATGCATTTGATCATATATCCATAGATCAATGACAAGCTTGCAGTAAAAAAGCCACTATATCCTAAGGATAAATGCATAGTTGACAAGTGGTAAGATATCAGGTGCACATATAGAGATCTAATGGTGTATGATTACTAAAAAATCCAATGGTTCCAAGCATATTAATAGTGTGCAATCCATCATACCAAAGTAGATTAATATTGAGTGAAAGGTCAACAAGTCATCAAATCTTGGGAATAAATGTGTAGTTGCTAAGTGTCATGACCATGGTAAATACTAGGTAAATCAATAGTGCACATGCAGATCATGTAAAGGGAGATTGATGATGTACATAATGTCAAGAAGTTAATGAGCTTAGGATGAATATGAGGTTTCTACATGGAATAATTATAGGAATAGGATGGAGCTGATTGCATGACCCACAAGATGAATTTGGAGTTGATAGATGGCACCAGCTAGGAAGCCCAGATCAAGATTAGTACATAAAATTAAAATTAAAAAGCTAAGGGAATTCAATAGAGAGAAAATGTGTCCTAATGTCAAACTAGATAAAATATTTCAAGGGGATGATATAAAGGAAAACATGTTGGACAAAGGATTTTTCCACCTTGAGCAAGTAGAATACATAAATGGAAGATCAAACATGATCTGTGTTACTAGGAGCAGACCTTGCAAAGCCATCTAACACTATTAAAGCCCTATAAAACTTTTCAAGACATTATAGACATAGGTTTTGCATCTCATTTAGATTCAAGAAACCTTAGACTTTGGATCTTCATTTGTAATCATGACTATATGAAAACCAATAGGGTGATTGGTTTTCATCCATAATATATCTATATTCAAGATTTAGAAGCAATGGAAGAATAGTGGTTGTGTAAGGAATGCCAAAAATAAACCAATGAACAAGCTCAAGTAACTGCCTAATAATGTGAAGAACATCAAGTATGATTACAGAAGATAGTGGGGCATTTGATGTTTCAAGGTCCTTAGGAACTCATTCTTATTTGATGGATTATGACTCAATGTTCCCAAATCAATGATAATTGATCAAATGTGGTTGGGCCACATTTATTAAGGGATATCTATTCATTTCCCCTCTCTCTCTCATCCCATTCTACTATATATTCAATATTTTATCTATTTATTTTCATCCCTTGGCTTGAGATAGCTAAGCTCTACCAAAATCACTTTGTAAAACTCTTTTTGAGCAATATAAGACATCTCATATTCTAGATGAATGCTAAGTGTGCTTTATTGAAGTTTGATTTATAGAGTGTATGTTTCCTATTGATCATATATATATCCTTCATGTACCTTACTTCATGTTTATTAGTTTCTTGTAGGTTGTGTGAAGTGTTGGCTAGTGAGGTTTCCCTTGAAGTGTCATAAGTCCATAGTGTTTTGCTTAAACCTATCTCTCTATGTCCCTCAAATTATAGGTATATTTTCACCCTTCATACAAAATACTCATGTTTTCAACATTGTCATAAAATCTAATTAGTTTTTATCCTAATTGGATTCATTAGTAATCATAAAAGTGTCGAAGCTGAGAGTGGATCATTGAACATTTGGCACATCACCATTTAGACTAGGTTTTATTCTTTTTAGCCTTCTTCCCTTTCCATTTTCCTAGGTATAAACATAGGTTTATGAGAAGAACAATATTATCATATCAAAAAATCTATCCTTTTTAAAATCCCTAGAGGTCTGACCCAAGATTAGGTAACCCACAACCTAAGGTCATTCCCATGTTAGAATATATTTGAGTAGAGGAACTGAACAATCCTTTGCTCAACTAGGATGGAATCTTAAGTATACAACATGATCCTATCATAAAAATTACTAATCTGCCATCTTAAATTCCATTTCTCAAACTCATTTAAACCTCTTTGCATCATTGTAACCACCTTATATAGCTCCTATTAGAAATGAACATCCCTTATCCTCCCCTAATAGGACATGAAAATACCTTATCTGGATAAAAAGATATCATTTGACAACAATGCAAATAGATGTCTATACACATTGATGAAATAATAGACACTTATCTCTCTCTCTCTCTCAAATTCCCCATCACTTCTATGATTCTATATGAGGTTCTAATTCATGAAGATGATTCTCTCATCTTTATAAGCATTCAAATTAGTGACATCTAAGTCAAGCATGAGTTGATTAATGAGAATTAAAGTATTTGTGTAACCTCTCTTGACTTTATTAAAACCCTTAGATACTTTCAATGTAATATTAAGTCCACACGCAACACATGTTAAGGCTATGACTAAAGGAAAATGCCTCCCTTAGGTTGTGTGTGGCTCTTTATCACCATCCCACTTGTCACTATTTGAGTGAAGGTTATGATCTTCAAATTTACTCTCTTATACCATCTTGCTGGGTAGGCCATGGACTCATTACATGAGAACTATTTCCTCTTCTACCTACCAATGCATCAAGTTCCCTCACAATGGTGAAATCTATAGGATTCAAGGTGATATTAACCTTTATATTTTTTCATAATTACAAGACCATGGTGTATTCAAAATTATAACCATTAAAACCTTGCCAAGGGTTTTATTCTGGGAATCTTAGTGGTTTGATTTCCCTATGAACTCTATGTGAGGTTACCATGGTCACCCCAAACTCATCGGTAATATATCACATAACCTCTTAGATTCTAATGAGGAGGATCCTAATGAGATCAACCTCAAGATAAAAACTTTTGATCTCTCTCCTCATCAAATTTCCCAGATTTCACCCTATTTGAAACCACATTCCCATCAACCACATAATGATGATACACCTGTTGTCTTAACTAAAACTTGATACTCTATTCATCATGCAACCTCTGATGAGAAGGACATCCCTACTTGTATAATTGATCTTCATACACCTGACTATGATGATGGTTATACCTTAGATGACCCATTTTAATGAGGTCTTTTTCAAGGTCAAGATGCTAATATCATTCATTATCATTCTTCTTTGTTTTATTCTTTATATTTATCTTATCACATTCAATCTTATATGGTTACTAATTTTAGCATTATTCCTCTAGTTTGTAAGGTAGAGATGGTACACACACCTCTAGTTTTCAAATAACGTCTTAAGAACATGCTTATGTATTGTGCTATAACTAGTCCCTATGACTTCACTCAATATTAAGAGCCCTATATCTAGATTGTCCTTGAGATGCTTGCTACCATCCTTTAACCCTATGTACATCCTAAGCCTCCCTTAGTTAATCCTAGTCTGGATCCTATTCCCACTCTCCCTCTAATTAAGTCTCTTCCCACTTCTATTATTGTTTCTCCTTTTAATGAGCCTCTTCTAGTCTATCCACCATCCACACCTCCCCTTGGCGATGGATTTCTTCCTTTAGCATAGCTTTCTCCTTTGCACATCCTATGGGCCAATCAACCATACTATGATATTCATAGAGTTACTAGTCATTGGGCTAGAGATTGTTAGTTATAACAACTTCCCCAACTTCTACTTCCATTACCTCTATTAGTACACCCATAAAGTTTATTAATAGGCATATATATTGCTTCCATGACAAAAATAATAATTCATCCACTCATTGTGATAAGCTTTTATAATATATAGGAACATTGCATCTTACTCTTCCTTAGCCTACATACAAGGATATACCTCCCAAAAAAGTATTAGTTGAGTATATTCCCAAACATGGAAAGGTATTTTTTATGTGGCACCAATGCTATACCCATTATATTGATCTTTGCCACATCCTTTAGCAGCATCTTCAAGATCACCTTATGACCATTCTTACCCTACTAGCTATCCTTCCATAGGTCCCCTATGGAAGAAGACTCCACATTCTTCCCTCATGGTTCCACCACCTTTGGCCCCTTCTCCACCTAGGATTCCTCCACCTGTGGATCCTCCTTCACCTATAGTCCCTTATCCACTAGTAACTCCTTCATGTCCCACAAATTTCACTCCCATTCCTTCTCTTGAGTTTCCCATGCATGATGGTGCTCATGAGCATGAACCTAACATGATCCTTAAGGCATGCCTAAATTTTATGTCAAAAATATTAGATGATAGGTATTTTCTATCTTTCCCTAAAGATTAATGAGACTCTCGCTATAGTTAGAGTCCATCTTCACAAAGATTTATTAGATGTTATGGACAATATTTATGGACAAATTTTCCAGTACTTATGAACACATCATGGTGTTCCTTCACTTTATTCTTCATTTTGGATTGGACATGTACTCCAAATTTATATTTATACACCTTATATCATTTTACACTGTGTCAAATTCTTATCTATCTTATATCGTTATTTATATTTTTCACTTTATGTTGTCTATGATGTCATTTCCTTCCTTATGTTCTCTTATGGATTATTTTCATGATTATATGCTTTTTCTATATATGTTTATTTATTTTTTATGGATGTATTGTCTCATTATCATGATTATTTTATACCTTATCTCTATAACACAAATAATCATTATTGTGAC